>JAZHYW010006095.1:0-97351 GCA_037355805.1 Ixodes ricinus | reverse complement strand
CGTGTTACGCGAGCCGATATCGCATGCAGAGCGCAGACAAAAACACGGGAACCCACTATGAACTCACTTCTCGGACACACCGGTACCACAGATCGTGCCGTGGATGCGCGATTCCCGTCGGACATTGCTTGACGTCAAACGGGAATCGGGGGTGGGCGATGTTTCAGAATTTTTATGTTACGGATATTTAGCCAGAAAAACGGGATGGGCGATCTCTCGGGGCGGGCGCCTTACGGGATTTTACGGTAGACAATAATCTTTCAATCGACTGCATATTTCTTGATTTTTCAAAAGCCTTTGATTTAGTCCCTCACCAACTGCTCTGCTTAAAATTAAAAAAAACAAAACAGAGCATTGACTCTAACATTCTTGCATGGATCGAAAATTTTCTCTCTAACAGAACGCAATTTGTATCTGCAAACAATTCAGACTCTCTTCCCTGCCCAGTTAGTTCGGGTGTGCTGCAAGGCTCCGTTCTCGGCCCCCTTCTTTCCTCATATACAGAAATGACCTCGTTAACAATGTCCAGTCATCTATAAGGTTGTTTGCAGATGATTGTGTCATTTATTGTGTAATCCTTTATGACACTGATACGTCTTTTCTTCAGGCTGACCTTAATTCCATTACTAACTGGTGTGACGTTTGTAAAATGCGCCTTAATGCCAATAAATGTAAAGTAATGAGAATTTCAGAGAAAGCTGCCTGTACTAACCCTCCTCAATATAACATTGGTTCTGTTCTTGAACAGGTGACATCGTAAAAGTACCTAGGTGTCCATATAACATCTGACCTCTCCTGGCAAACTCACATTAATTTTATTGCTAACAACGCTAATCGCATGCTAGGTTACTTATGTCGCAACTTCTCAAGGGCTCCTCATCATTAAAACTACTTCTGTACAAGACCCTAGTTAGATCTAAGCTTGAGTATGCGAGTTCGGTGTGGGACCCAGGCCATGAATTTCTTATTTAACCCTTTGCCTACCGCAAAAATTAAAAAAAAATTATTTGAAATTATTGATTTTTTTTATGTGCCCCATAAATTTAGTATGCAATACGAAGGCCAAAAAAATGCCAAAAAATTGATTGTATGAGATCTTTGAACACACTGCAGAAGAAAAGGGGACTAAAGTTCGGCTTCACTGCATTGCCGCAGACAGTTCGCATCACCTTGCAGATGGATGTTTAGGCCGGGTGTAGCAGTACTGCATACAGTTCACATCACCTTGCACGCAAAGTGAATGGAAAACGTGTAGGGACAGTAGGGGGATTTTTTACGTTGATTCTAGTCCAATGCCGACACGCCGACACAATGTCCTCATCAAAATCGAAGTCGTCTGAGCTAAAATCCAATAACTCAGATGCATCGCTCTTGGTGTCCGATGAAAGATTCATTTCCTTGTCTTCCGAATCTGACGAGACGTCACAATATCTTCGTTTTTCCCCAATTTTGATGCAAGATCGTCACTATGAGCGCAGCGACTAGAGGATGTTGCCGCCATTTTTAAATTCCCTGTTGCCTGCGTTGGAACAATTTTCCACCAAATTCAGAAATTTACCATGTTTCTATTTTCCGTGAGGCGCCATCTATCCACGGCAAAGCTAACTAGAAACACGTGGACTAGCCCAGTTCGTCTATGGTAGCGTATTGGAGCCCGAATCAACGTGGACGAGCCCAGCTCGTCTTCGGGGGAGCGGTACAGACAGTGTGGAAGAACCCACGTCGTCCATGGTAGGGAAAGGGTTAATCAAATTGAATCCGTACAGAATCGTGGCGCACGTTTTATTTTGTCTAATTTTTCACGTTTTTCCAGTGTATCATCCATGAAACTAACTTTACATCTTCTGAATCTTTCATTGCGTAGAAAATTATCTCGTTTGTCCTTATTTCACAAAATTTATCATCGCAACCAGCATCTAAGTGAAGAGCTTTTTCTGAACCATTGTATGTATCTCATAGAAAGTCAACGTTCCTTTCAGTCGCACGAGACTCTTTTTTGATTTTTTCATTGCAAGGACTGCTAATAACTGGAACCACCTGCCCACCTCCATCGCCACAATCACAGACGCTCCCGCATTCAAGTCTGCCATTGAAAACTATTATGTTAACGAATATATGTTGAATTCTATTTTTCATACTTTTGTTTTTCCCCCACTCCCTTCTGTAACGCTGTGTGGCATTGAAGGTATTGAAATTAAATTAATTCCTTCAACTGGATTTGGTGTTGGCACCCTTGCCATTGGCAAGGGTGCTAACGCCTATTCTGTCTTGCGACAAAACTCCCAAACAAGTATTGCTTCGATAAATGTTGACACCCTAAAATTGCTAAACTCCCGAAGGTAGTCTCCATCAGCTGGGAGGCTTATTTATGACCCCACCCTATTCAATCGCACTATCCCGTGGCTGCGTGAGGTGGAGTGGTAAATTAATATACAGCATGTAAACTAATGCTTTTAAGGCACTTTAGACGGCCCGTAAAGATCGGTTTCTCAACATACCGCGCTGCTATTTACTACAGAGGTGCAAGCAGGGGTGGAAGTTTACAGTGAGAAAATCAAGGAATTATATTGCATGTCTCAAAAGAAAACAAACAGAAACCTGTTCTGGGCTATCTATGCAGCCACTTTGCAGCCAATGCACGCATAGTGAGAAGTGCTGCTAATGGGTGGTGCACGCCACGTCGGGGTAGCTTTCTAGGCTAGGTGGCGCAAGCTACCGCTCGTCATAAAGGGTACAGCCGTCAGCATCCATCCCTCCATCCATCCAGCATAGAGAGCCTATATTACAGAGTTTCCAACTGCTCGATCAGGATCACCTGGTTCATGGCAGCTCGCATTTTCAATACGAGCTGCAAGGAGGTGACGAAGCGTCGACCTCTGCAAATGTCTCCGCCTTTCCTCCTGCTTTCCTCCCAGCCACGCGAAAACGCAGCGCCTGCGCACTTGCGACCGATCGCCGCAGGAGGCGTCCGCCATTAAATTTCAAATGCTCCCCACGGTTTGAGATGGACCCTCTTCAATCTAGCTCTGGGGCCCAGACGTAACACAATCTAGGCAGGGTGGAGGATGTTGCAATACTTATCACCCTACAGATATTTAGCCAGAAAAGTGGGATGGCAATCTTTGGGGGATGGGGGAGGAGAGGGACGTTCGTTTGGGGATTTTACAATATTTTATTTGAAATATGAATTCTACCAGCATAATTTTTTTGTCTCAGAATTTACTTTTATTATTATGGTTTTGTGCACAAGGCTAGATAAAAAAAAATAATGACGAGGAATTTTTTCAAGTTGGTACTTGTGAAGATTGCTCCCCAGAAACCCTTATTTCCCAGCGTGTTTTAGTTTTTGCGTACTAAGGTGCAGTAGTAATTGTCGCCGATAAGCCATTGTTTCGGCCGTGCAACATATGTGTTGATTTCAGTTCTACGGTGCCTGACTGCGCCTTGTGTTTTCCTCCTCCCTACAAGGTGCCACAACATCGGAGTCTTGGTGCTTGTGCTGCACGATCTCTCGGACATCCTGCTCGAGTTTTCCAAGCTGAACGTGTACCTCAAGGTGCGAGGGGGAAAGTTGCACTCCATACACGACCACATGGCCACGGTGGCATTTGCCTGCTTTGCCATCACCTGGTGAGTATGCACATATTTCGTTCTTCATTCATTTGCATATTCAATGACTTCACCAGCAGCTGGAGTTTGAGTGCAAAGATGCGTTCGAAGCTGTGCATAGGGAAAGACACGTTGAGAAGCAGTGCGTAATTATGTGCTGACCATTGTCGGTGTTTGTCCAATAGTAGAGAGTGGGAGACCTGAAATAAAACTGTTTGGATGATGATGCCACACTTAATCAGTGTCACAAACTCCAAAGATAGCTTCAACAAAGTTTTATTCAAGATAATAAAGCATTTAGGACAAAATTAATATATTTTTTGTGTGCCAGTAGTTTAGAGCACCATACTTAGGAGTGACTCGAAGTAAGAGTTGTCCTTTTTCAAACCATCTATCTGCCACTCCACACTGCTAGGCCTAGAGCGGAGAGGCTTCACACTTGTTAAAACTTTGTTTTTCTCTCTTTTGTTAGCAGCTCTAACCTTTTAATGCTAAACAATACATACCACCTCAAAGGAATTATAAAGTTAATCTGACAACATTGTGCAGCACTTCTCTCCTTCCCCATTATATAATTTTTGCAAAAGGGTGTGCTTTTCCCCTCATTGTAAATGCATATTTTTCGAAAGTAGAGAGGTTATGTGGAGCAATATTTTTATCCACTTGAGTGCCCACACATCATGAAGGGGAGAAGACTTTTGTACCCTTCATCTTTGAAATCAAGAAGGAGCTGCTGCTGATCTCTGTTCTTCATGAACAAATAGAATCGCACCATTTTCCTATATTCCGCTCGGTTGGGGTCATCACTGCTGCTGACTGGTGTCTACTGCTTGGATGTCACCTGTGTAAGGTGTCACAAGGCTTTTTGTGAGTGAACTAGGACATTGACCCCTAAGTGCACATTATCATATGGCCCTTGCACTGCCGGTCCTGTTAAACCACATTCCACGCCGATTGGTGGCTTGCAAGAAACGGAGTCGCCACTGAAACAAGCTTTCTTTTGCATTGGCCTACTAAGTGGACTTGCTTAGCACTTTTATGATGCCTCGTTGAGCTGCTAGCAGCATTTTTCAGGGCGACGACACTCCTTGTCGGCGCTCATGTTGACGTGACGTTGTCTTGACTCCACGCCCAGCAGGAAGGGGGCGCAACTGCTAAACGTTCGAGGTTGTTATGTTTGTGTATTGGAAGAAAGTGGGATAATGATAGACTATTTGGCAAAGTCCCAAAAGGTGCACAACAGATTGTGGGATCATCCTTGCTCCTGCAGCACCTACCGCATGACACAAGGAAAAGAGGGGTGGCGGTCGCACAATTGTTTTGCTTGGCCTCTCCCGCTTGCTTACTTTGTCTTCATCGTCTGCTTTGCCTAGATTGTCTGCTTTGCGGGACTGTGCCTCAGTTGCAACGTTGGGACAAATGAACCTCTAGCGTTATTTCAGCAAAAGAGAACATGAGCATCTCTGGGGTTTGAAGAATACGTGGAATAGGACTAGTCAGCTGTTTCTCTTCCGCATTTATCCCCTGAATCGTGAAACTGCATGCACATGTATGCTTGTTTTCACACTCTAGCCACATTTTTAGTGCGCAAGTATTTACTCCCGAACCTTCGGAAACCTATAAGGAGCGGCAGTCTCATGAAGTTAATAATTTTTCTTTAAATGTGTAAAATACTACACATTATGAACCTGTTGGCACTCGCATGTAGTACGTGCACAGATACTCGTATCTCTCGCATTTATACACTCTTCCCATTTTCTATGAGGGTTTCGGGACGACGCTCTTTATCGGAGGAAAGGGCCTTCTGCACGTGACAACCCACCTTTGCTTTCTTCTTGTTGAAACAAGTCAAGGTTTTGTTGAAACCTTCTTGTTGAAACAAGTTAAGTCAAAACACTACCCAGAAAAAACAATTTCTGCAAAAAAAGTTGATTTTGAAATATGTCATAGTATTTACTTCCACCAATATCTAGAGTATTCCCAGAAAGTTTCATTAGTTTACACTGCATAGTTAATTTTTTATAAATTATTTTTGGTCCACCGATGCTATAGAAAAGGGTGAGGTTGGAGCACTTTAAACGCATTTTTCTCCATTCAACTTTTCGGCATAAATTTCACATTAGGAAAACTATCGTTTTGTTATTACGTAACTTGGATTCATTACGTAACTTGGATTCATTTTTATCAGTATTTCTGGGGTGAAATTAAAGGGGAACATAACTATGAGCTTGTATTTTTTATTTTTCTCAGTTTTCATGCTCAAGAACTAAAATTTTGGACAAAGGATGGAAATCTAAGAAACAGTATTTGTGTTTTTGTGTCTTTTTTTGTCATGAAAGATAGTATAATATAGAAATATAGCTCCATAGTTATCTGGTCTGAACTGTCCTAGAGCAATATAACACATGAAAACAACAAATTTATGAGTAATTTCAAAACGATAGTTTTCCTATGCAGACACGCTCACTTTCATCTTTGACCATTTGCAATTTTTTTTGTACTTCACCCAGGTTAACAAAATTTGGCACAGGTGTTCTCAACATCAACAGAAACAAGCCCTTTAAACGTCATTTAAATCGGACAAGTGGTTCAAGAATTCACTCTTTTGGGTAGTGTCCCCCCTTGGTAGACTCATTTGAAAACCCTATCGAGCAACATCGATGCCTGCCATTTCTTAGGCATGGAGCGTGTGATGGGATCCAAGTTTTGGCCAATAGCCAACCCAGCACTCATTTTCGATACGAGCCGTGCCGAGCTGAGTTCACACCAAACGCCAACACAACCCTCTTGTCGATTGCGTGCTCGTGGTGTGTGCCCAAGCAATGGTGAACCGTGCAAACTCGGATAATTGGTGCAGCAGCTACGAGATGGCACGCTTTTGAAAGGTTCTATCGAAGCACCGCAGGATTTCGTAATGCCGCACGCACAACTTGCCAAGTAGGCAGCGCGCACGTAGCCTAACGATTATAGCGCCTGCCTCCCACGCGAAAAGCCAGTGTTCGATTACTGGCCGCGGGGACGCCTTTTTGTTGACATATAATGTAATGTTCTGGTACATTCGAGAACCGTGTTGCTTGTTTGAGGTCAGAAAGTTCTACACGCCGAACCTTCTGAGCCGATTATTCAGAAGCCCACGCATGTACATAAGGGGCTCCGCGTAGCTAGCCGCAGTCAGTTTCGCCCCAGCAATCGACTCTGCACTTTCGCCGATTTCGACGCCCACGACGCTCTGCTGTTATCTTCTGTTTCCTTTTTATTTTTGGGCACAAGTTTGCCCTCATTAAATGTTTAGTTCCTTTAGCTATTCTCCGCCTCATTTTTTGTCATTCGTGACAATACTAGTGCAATAGGCAAGTGTGTCATCACAAAACAAGGACCTCCCATCGTGGGCCGTTCCATTTATTTCGCAGCTCTGGAGACGAGCAGGATGGAAGTCGAGAAATAACGGTGGTTATCGTCAACACTAACAGGACTCCTTTACCATGATTTTGGCGCCCTGTATCCTTAGCCCCAGATGCACCATTAGAGACCGAATCTCATCCAGTTCAATCTAATTTAATCTAATCCAGCAGTCACCGAATTACTGCATTTGCTCGAAGTCTTTCTTTGGGACATCTCTCTTCTCACCCCTCTTTAGTGCTTGAGATTAGAAACAAACGAGCAACTTTGAAATCAAATTTATTATTATTAGTATTTGCCTCTGAGAAAGCCTGGCTAGCAGACTGTTAACAACTCATCACGACGTCTGCACCAGTGCCACAAAAAACTGACACCTTTGTTTTCATACTTCTTCAGATACAGTGGCAATGATGTGAAGGCTGGAGGTAGGCCGGTGGAAGCAAACCGAGTTTTTAAAGATTAAAATAACTGTTAGTTGCTGGAAAGGAAAGACGCACGACTGAGCCAGTGGGATGCGAGGGGGCAACCGAAGAATCCGGGCTCAAGAATAACGAAACTCTGAACTCTTGAGGTGAGCAGGGGCGGGAGTGTAGCGGGAAGCCAGGGCTTGGTTTGCCGAGAACTTGGGCTCTGGTCACTGACAGGACGAGAACGGCAGGGAGGTCTTTTGGTTGTTCCGCCTACAACGCAAGATCCCTAGCTTGGACGGCGACATCTCGTGAGCCTTGTGCGTGCACGCACAGCGGAAGGCAGTGAGCGCATGTTGGGCCGGGCACCTGAGACAGATGCTCTGCCGTTTTCATTCTGTCGGGGGTCTAAAACTCGTTCGAGTCTGGGGGCCGAATAGCCCACTCTCAAAAGGACAAAGGCCAATGGGAACAGAAAGCAGAACGGCAGTAGTGCTTCCGTTTCACATTGCAAAGCGGCCGACTGTCCCAGCGACACCCCCAAGATTTTCTAGAGAAGGAACCGTGTGCTTGCTGTTCTTCATAAGCCCACTGTTTAGCCATCTTTATCTTTCATTTGCAGGTACCACCACCTTAGGCCCAAACTTAATACATGAACATACTGGCAGTTTTCATTAGAGCAAGAGCAAGCACGCCATTCTAGCCCTGTCGCGCAATTTACTGGTTCAATGGGCAAAGAAAAAGTATCTCTTTATATGGCTGTTTTTCCTGTCCTGGCGATTTTCATTGCAGCATTATAGGAAAATGCTCATATTTTAAGGGTATTGTTTGACAGCTAGAAGCCGAGGCTTATAGATTCATCTTTGGCAGTTGCTCCCGCAGTGCGAAAGTTTGTGCAGCCGAGGTGCACTTGGTGCGAGGTCTTTGCTCAAGCAGGGGTGGTCCAGTTGCACCATTTGCACTATTTTAATAAATTCCCCACTTGCCTGCGCCTTGCGCCACTCAAAGAAAAAAATATGACGCCAAACTGTGCCAAAGCGAACGAATCTGCAAACTAATAGACAGATCTCACCAAGCGTTCAGCGCATGCGTGACGCCGCCATAACTTTAGTTCATGGGAGGCAGGCTGCAGTGCATGAGGCGGCTCGTGCTGCCTCATGCTTTGCACGCACAGAGCTCCAGCGAGGTTGTCACATGTGCAGAAAGACTACAGTTCCTTCGATGCATTACGGCACTGGTGGCGTAGTCAAACTGGCTGGTGAGATTGGTCTTTTAGTTTTTGTAAGAGTTTTTGTTTTCTTTTGTGGGGTTTGGCCATCACAGTCCAATCCAGGTTTTTAGCACTGTGGCATTGTTTCGCACCAATTTTTCCAAGATTCTCTAACGCAGTGCATTTTTAACAGTTTTAGTAGTTGCATTTCGAAGCGCATTACTGAAGTCTAACAAGCGCGGGTAATTCTTTTCTTCTGCGTCTCATGTTCAGAAGCGCGACATTGTTTTATAAAAATGTGCTTGCACGTGGTTCCCATTTCATTAGCGTGCTCGGTCGAGACTGCTTTTTTCATGTCAAATGATGTGATTTCTTGATTGTACTACTCAGTTAAAATCTTTCTAGGTTAGAGAACCCATGATATTTTTATTGATGAAGCTTTTGCTACTAACTTGATTTTGGGAAACTAGATTTCTATCACAACGTAGGGAGAGCAAATGAAATCAGCAATGGAATGTTTCCACAGCAAGAGGTCGTCAGGAAGTATAATTGCAAATAAAATGTTTGTGACACAGCACATTGTCTTTAAGAGTTAGTATGATGTCCACACAATGCTGATTGTCATGTCATGTGAGAAGACTTTGTATTGTGCCACTTTATCTAAGGGTTAAATTGGTACTCTACATCGACTTGTCAATTGTGATAGTGAGCACGCTTACACCAGTCCTGCTAACATTTGTCCACTAGCATTAATGGAAACAAAAGATGAATTTGACCAAGTTTATGTCGCAGCTTCATAGCACTCAAAAGAAAATTTGGCGAGTCCGGTATAACTGCAAACTTGGAGTTTTAATTGGCATCAAGGAATTGAATACATGAATGCATGCCGGCATCACTAATAGGCAACTGAACTGAATTTCTCCAAATGCACGTATGTGCTGCTGGAAAGCTGCTCCAAAATTATAATCCTACTATACAGAGGTTCTCCAAAACGAGATTTTTTCTGCTCCAAAAATTGCTCAAAACTGGCTGGACCACCCCTGCTCAAGTGCTGAAAGGCAAATATTTAGGCAAAGCAAGGCTCCATCCACAAGATAACAAAATACTGCAAAATTCATGAACATGTTAATGAGCAGAGCTTCTTTAGAGTGGAAATAAATCAACGATATAAAACTATTGTTCGTGGCGCATGTGGCTCTTGAGGCACGGGAACAAGGGCTCGCAGCCGTAGAATGCTTGCGTGGCCATGTCGTTGCGGGTCGCGTGTTTGAGACCTCTGCTATTCACCAACTCAACTCTGTTATGTCACGCTACGGTGGTGGCGCTTCGGGTGCACTTCCGGTCCGGGGTGTGGACGGAAGTCGCCATGTGGGACGTGCATTCTTGTAGTGTTTTGGGAGAAACCAGACTAAAACTTGCCTTCTGATCAAAACACCGTGACTGGGGCTTTACCAGAAGAGCCGGGAAAGGTCTGAAGATCAGTTTTCATGTGTGTTCTGCCTGCTCACTTCGTCCGAGAACGTGAATAGGTGCCATGAAAAGGGAAAGCCAGACGCCGTCGGACCACAATTGCTTGTGTAGGGAGCACTTTGGGTTGAATTCATGGATTCTTGCAGTCGTCAGATTTATTTATTTTGTTCCTACATGAACCTGGGAAAACTGTGAAGTTGTCCAGAGCACCGGCAGACCACGTTCAGTGTGTCTTCATGTTTAAGCGGCCGTCTGATCATTCAAACTGTCGTCTGCTCTTTCAAACTCGTTCAAACTGTCGTCTGCTTGTTCAAACGACAGCGGCCAGTAGACCAAACTTTGTGATAAGAACTAGGTGCAGGCCTCCAAAGTCAGAAGGTTGTTTTGGGTAATTAGGCTTTGTGTGAACAATAGATGCATGGAAATGTTGATCATTGTTACCAGTGGCCATCACCGACTTGTTATGCCCGATTAACTCTCTTTGATTCTGCTTGCGATTTTCGGTATCGACGTCTAGCATCGTAGCTGCCGTCCAGGCTTTTGCAGCCCGAGCGACGTCGGGACCTAAAGGGGCCCTGCAATCATAATTAAGCGTCTACCTTTTTTGCGGTTTCCACGTCTCTTGTGGTTCGGGCAAGCCAGCGGGCACGGAGAGAGTCACTAAATATCAGAGCGTCATATTTTAACCGGACGACGCGGAAACCTCCTCCACCGACGGGGGCGACCCGCGGTACCGAAAGTGCGCGTAATGTGACGTCTTAGGTCCTGGGCTTACTACTGGTCAGAGTCCCTAAAAGCTTCTTTTTTAGTCGAAATACAAAATATAAGTGGCGCGAACCGTTTCAGTTATTTATAAAAGTAGTTTTTGTTCAGTATTTGAGATCAGAAAAGAAACAAATGCAGTTTATAAAGTACGGAAACAAGAAATGATCCGTCGACATACCCGCCACCAATCGGTGGAAAAGGCGGCGCCTACTAGAAAGGAGTAGTGGGATCAGGTGCCGACACGGAAAGGTCCCGGATGTACGCGGCGGTGCTGCGGCCGTAGAGACCGAAGGACCTGGCCGGCTCTGAGCGTTCCCAAGGCCTTCGGTGAGCAGCTTTGTCTTGCGGTTTGGCCGTTTCGCGGTATGGCAGTGCGAAGTGGCTCCCATTCTGAGACTGATCTTTACCCCGTGTTTGCTGTCGTTTGTGGCCAATGAAGTGTCATGCCGAATTTGTGTTTAATCGCGCAGCAAATGCAATGAGAGCCGCTCTAGCTGCCCGCTACATACAGCCTATTCAGAACACGCCTTAGTGGCGCCCTCTCGCGCCGTCAACACGGAGTACGGCAGCCGTGAGCGCTCGCTCAGCTCACCACCCCTCGCCTAGTTCACGGCCACTCAAGCAACCAAGGACGTCATGAAGGAGGTTATTTTTTGCTTGTTTTTGTAATTTTAATTTGCCTATAACTTCTAAAATAAATCGAAATTCGAGAAAAGAAAAGTGTCATTAAGTTACTACGTTCAGTGCGCTCCAGGTTTGGTGCAAATTAAAAATTAGTAAAAAAGCCATTGCAGGGCCCCTTTAAAAATAAGCGAGCAGATTCTCGTCATGTGAATCGGGCTCTAGCGTCCATTCTGTGGTGTTCACGTGGAATGAATCGCCGCACATCGCATTATCTGGCTTCATCATCAAATCCACTGCATGCTCTTTGAATATGAAAAGTCAATGAACGATTCGCGAGATTTGCTACGCTTGCAAATACGTGCCAAACCCATGGAAGCGGCCACGACTGTCGCAAGCGACGACTTGCCGTCGGCTTCACGCTCGGCTTGAAAGGGGCCACGTGGAAAGAGAAAGAGAAACATAGAATCCGAAAGTGTGGTCTTCAAACTACCTTTGAGATGGTGCGGTGAGCATAAGAGCTTTGTGGGAGTTTTTGAAATGGGCCTCTATGCTCATCGATCTGGGGTGATCGACGCCCTATGGGCGTGGTCGGAAAGAGTTGAGCGCGTGATGACAGCGAGCATTTGCCAGATTCCTTTCAAACCGTCAAAACTATGGTTCACGGCAGACGTTAAGCTGAGACCTACACGCAGTTTACAAACAAGTCCAAAGGAAGGCCTACTTTGCACAACGAGTGTGTATCGAAGGCTTTTTTCAAGAATATAATATGTACATATAAAAAAGAAAATTGTGAAGGCTGTTGACGCAGTTTGGTCGCAAGTGTCCCGATTGCTGTCCGATTGTGGGGGTCTGGGTACTTCTCCCGACATAAGCGTGTGCCCCCTGTGCAGGTTCATCACTCGGCTGTACTACTACCCGAGGAAGGTGATGTACGCCGCCACCACGGGCCTCTTCATGAAGCAGGTGTTCCCCTCCTACTTCTTCGCCTTGGACTGCCTGCTCACTGTCCTGCTCCTGATGAACCTCTACTGGTTCATTGTGAGTGCCACTCTCCTCAGCCGCCTCCATTTGGGGGTCTCTCTATTTGACTTCCAAGCTTTCTTGGTGGGAGTCCTCGCACACCCTGTGGTAGGGTGATGACATTTGGCAGTAGTTGCACTATGGTGACGTCACAACTGCACTCTGTTGCAAATTTCTGCGATCCTGGCGGTAGCGGGGTGGCAGAGGCGGATACAACAGCCGATGCCTGTGCTGCGGTAGCTCGCTCTGTGGCTCATAGACCTTTTTCAGAAGCCACGAACATTTACGCGCACGTGGCACTGAAGAGAGGTAGAGGGCAGCGCGGACGCTTGCGTGCCCCGGCTCGCATTTTCTCTGTTAACTCGGTTGTCTACTGCAAGCAGTTCTGTACCTGGACATTTCGGCGTACCTTTCTGCGCTACAGATGGTGCAGGAAGTCTTATCGGTTGACAGAAACTTGGGCAGTCGTGGGCCAGGACATAGCGACGATGGTGATGCTGGCCTTCGTTTGTCTTCTCTGCTGACGGTCCTACAATCGACCTCCAGAATCACAACAACCTGTAGCGTTCCAGGGTGGCTCGTGCGACGCATTTTATTGTGACTTTGTGGGACACTCCAATGTGCGGGCAACGTGAGGACACTATAGTCCGTTGCAACTCAAGAAGGTGGGGCAAGGGTAAGATGGGCCGGGGAGGAGGAAGCAGACGGAATGCTAAAGAGAGAAGGAGGTTTCTCCCTCTCTTCTCCAGCGTTCCGTCTGCTTCCTCCTCCCCGGCCCGTAATACCCGCGCCCTGCCTTCCTGGTTGCAACGGACTATAAGTGTGCCAGTCAAGCACATTCCTTGTACCGTAGCAAAAACTAGGCTCCGATACAAGACCTTGCATGTAAACCATCCTCGGCGTGCACTAATGCTCTATTCTGAGCATTACCTCCGTGAAGTACAAAAAAAAAAATCATTGTCTTCTGTGTTTTGGGCATAAATGTTATTATGGGGCTTCCGGCGTTTCGGATTTAGATATACACTCCCGCTACAGTTTCTAGGTGGAGTGAGTTATATTGGTGTTTGCTTCTAGTAATAAGTTGAGAAGTGGCAGAGAGCAGGAGCTATGATCACACCAACCAATAGGCTCAGAATTGTAATGTGACACGATCATATGACGCACCTCGCATTTTCATTTCAGTTGACCTGACAGATTGACAAACTCAACTCGATTCTTACTGTGTCGAATTTGGAACTAGTACAAAAAAACAATATGGCTTGGGCCGTGAAAATGAAACAATATTGTAGTATTTTCTTTTATTTTTGAATTTGGTACAAGTTTATTTTTGTGCGCCAGATGCTTATGTATTTGGCAAAAGTATATAGACCAGGCGTGTCCAAACCGCAGCTTTTTGGAGGGGGTTCCAAGTGCGGCTGGCAGATCCTAATAAACCTACCAGCCTCCTCCCCCAAAATTGAAAAAGAATGACATCTTAAAAAAAAAAAATGCAACCTGTGTTGTGTCAGTTGTGTGCCATCATATGCACATCGAAGAAGGTCCTTGTTTTTGACTCGCAATAAAAGAACACACTGAGCAATCGCTTTATGAGTGGAATTTGCCGTGACCATCAACTGAGACAAACAAAATTTTCAAAAGTGCCATTGCCCCTTTGTATTGCAGCTCTTTACTTACAATGGTTCCTTTTTGTGACTCAGAATATGTCCATTTAATGAGAAAGCTCTAACTCTCGTGTTCACAATCATGTATAAGTGTTTGAGTGAACTGGCGTGGCACATGCGCAGTAAAGCGTTGGAAGCATCCGTATTGTGCCCACCAGCCCGCACGTAGGTGTGGCACAACGTGTCATCATAGTTTGTCGATATGGAGCAATGTACTCCATTACTCGCCACACATTTTGTCTGCAGAACCTTCTTTCGAGGAGCTAGCTAAACGGACGAGGCTTGCCATAGGGCAACACATTGTGTGGACGTTATGGTGACTCGCACGAGTGAGCTCTGCAAGCTGCCGGCTTTCTTGGGGTGCTGCTATTCTCTTGCCCGTAGCCACACAGACATCATTGGCCTTTTTTTTTGTTTTGTTTTAGGTAGTTAACGATATTGGAGCGCTTTGTCTCAAACTGTGCTGGCAAACGGGGCTACGGGAAGCACTTCCTACATTTTCTCTTAAGGATGTCGGCAGCAATAGGCAATGCCGCTCCTACACAATCGCACCTTCCCTCGGAGCGTTCCGCACAGAGAACTTTAGGCTCAAATGGGAGTTGGACGGGAGCCTGTTGGCCAGGCAACTGGCTAGATCCCGGAACCATTTTTGCTATCACTCGATAGGATGGAGATGCTTCGGAATCTAATCCTGTGCAATAGTTGAAGCGATGTTATTGTAAAGTGTAACTTATTTAGTGCCTCTAGCGTCGGCTATTCACACACGGGTATCCTGTGTATCTCGGCAGGGCCTCAAGCACAACACCTTGAATGGAGAAGGGTAACGAACTTGTGCACAGGTTCCGGTCGTGAGTCCCGCGCCCTAGTTCCAAATACAGTTCTAGACTGGAAGTGACTGAAATACTTTAAAAGCGCCACTGACATTACGGGTTGCAGCCAATTGCCCTCTCACCTCTGGCAAGCAGCAACTGGCCATGCTGGTGAACGCTTTCCCCCATCCCTATTCGTGTACATGTGGCGACTCGAGCTTCGTGCTTGGCATTCATAAAAACACGGAAGCACATTAAGTGATTCCGCTGACGACGGAACTCGGAAAGCACGATCGAGGACGTGTTTGTGTCGCATAAACCCACGCTTACTTCGTCTTTTAATGCAGAATGTGTTTAGGTCCGGTTTCAACGTCTAGAGTGTCGCGAAATGTAACGAAAATACGATAAGACGGCCAGCTGTCCTACGAAAGACCAAGCCTCTCTGCAGGAATTTAACCGCCACCCACTAAATTATGTGCTCACACACTTAAATGGGCATTATTCTTAGGGTAAAGGATGGAAATGCGAAAAACGAGGAAATATGTAGCCGAACGTAATGGATTCTTGCAGCCTATAGTCGGTGACAACTCAAGAAGATAGGGCGAGGTAAAGGATGGTGGGAAAGGAGGAAATGGACGTAACGCTGGCGGGGAGAAGGAAACCCCCTCGCTGGCTTGCATCTGCTTTCTCTTCTCCCACCTTCCTTTCCTCACTTTTCTTTCTTAACCTGCACATACTATAGTCATCTCCCATTTAGTGTCTCACATGGCGCAACCACTTTAGAAATCCTTTTTAAGGCCGACGGAGGTAACCAGAAAAGTGGAAATTCTGTCGGTTCTTTCTTCCCGTTCGAGAAAGGAAAGCCTTCCTTATTCCGCGGGGAGTAGCTTGGAGACCTGCTCCTGCAGCGAGAGGTGGGGAGCACGAGAGGGAATGGAAAGAGGGGAACTGGGAACCGGCCAGTTCGCATTCTCGCAAGTACTTACGACCGAGTGCCTTAGGACCCATTGGGCTCCTAAGGTTCTTGCCTACGCATCATTCTTTTTTCTTGGTTCGAAAAACTTTGACAATGCTACGGTGCCTGGAGCGCGTCTCCAAGCTGCTGGGACGCCTGCCGGCGCTGCACTATACACTACCATTTTCGTAGGTAGCGCATACATTTGATTTTGCAAATACTGCAGAACCTTCCCGCTAGCGAAATGCAGTTTGGGGCCGCCTCGTAGATGGCGCGGCGTAAGAGGTTGCGTGAACTCGGTCGTAAGCAAACGTGGAGTGTGCAAGGGGCCTTTAAAGGGTAGCGAGCGTCGGCGTGGGGCCAAACCCAGACCGGTCTGAGTGTGCTCACGTGTCCTTCTCCCCCACTGCAACTGTGCAGCTGATTGTGCTGTTTGCGGTGCGTGTGCTGACGGGGGACATCAAGGGCTGGACGACACAAGGGAGTACGACGTGGCCCAGAAGTTGGACAAGAAGGGTGTCCTGGCCAACGGGGCACCCCCGCCCAGGTGGGTCATGCTGTCACTGTCCTGCTCCGGGATTCCGGAGGGCCCGTGGATCCCCAAGGAACCCTGAAATAGAAAATAGTAGGGGTGTGCGAATACTCGAATATACGAATTCGAATCGAATAGAAAGTCCCCGAATAATTCGATTCGCGAATCGAATTCCTAGTATTCGGTCACTCGAATATTCGATATATTCGGCCAAAGACGCGCGGTCGGCACGGAGCTGACAAAAAAGCCGTTTATTCTCCCGATGTAAGTGCCGTGATGTTAGACAGACCATGCGAGAAACACCTCTAGGTCCTACCATTCCACAAAAAACTAACGCACAAGTTAGAAAAAGAAAAGTAACGAACGCCACGAACTTTATAGTACGCAGATTTACTCACATTCGTGACACAATCTACCCTTGAATCACAACTGAAACATCCCGTTTGCGCCGCTTCCAGAGGAATTGTTGGGAAGCCGGAATACTGCGCCATGCCTAATTGTCTTCACGAGCAAAGCCTCTCGTTTCAAATTGAAGCGCCGATGTAAAACACACTTGCCGCACTCACAGAAATCGGCGACTGCACGATCATAGAAAGAAAACCACGTTAACCGCGCCGATGAAACCGCCGCAAATTCCGATTCGGAACCAAACGGAACGGAAAAATAGTGTGCCTAGGTTTGAGGGTTTCCAACCGTTCGATAGCCGCGTTGACGAAAAGGTGACGAAAAGACGAAAGCGTCGATCGGGCAGGCGTTGAGGCTCCTTCGTTTGCTCGCGCTCGCCTTCTTCCTACGCGACAATGCAACACATGCGCACTTACGAGTTACGACCAATCTGCGCAAGAGCCGTCTCCGTGGTTTCAGTTTCGCTTGCTCCCTCTTTTTAAATCTAGGCTCTCTAAAGCAGGATAGTTAGACGGAAATATGGATGCATAGCGCCAGTTTGACGGTGACTGGCGCCACCTAACCACTTTTTGTTTTCTTCGGATTATATTGTTTAAGCCTGTCCGTGTTTACTCAGATTTAACACCTATCTGTTTATTTATGTGAAATAAAATCCCAGGTGCCCTTTTCTTTTCTTTAAAATGGAGACCAAATATCGCACAATGCCCCTTTTCTGAAATATACAAATAAAAATAAATAAAAAGAGTCGCGGTGTTAGGTTGTGTTTTTAACGAGAAAAAAAAAAGCACGCGTGGCTGTAACTTTTATTTTTTTTGTGTGTGATGTTTAGGGTAGATAGATTATGTTTGCACCATAAAATTGGATCTTTAGTGCCCAACGTCCAACAGAAACTGCTTTTTTTTTTTTTTTCACCAGAACTTTTTACATTTTAGCTTTTGTTCAGCACAAGATGCATATTCTGCACCAGGCGCATACTCTGCACATATAATAATCTCATTCGCAGCACACCTTGAAAATTTCCTACAAATAAAATCACTATTCGATATTTGATTCGATATTCGGCTTTATTTTCTTGATTCGATTCGGTATTCGATTCGAAAGCTACTATTCAGTATTTGCACACCCCTAGAAAATAGACTGCTAGCGAAAATCCCGGCATGCTACGCTGCCTTGCGTCGCATTATGGGGCATCTGACCTTGGAGAGGAGTGGACCGGTTTTGATTTCGAGGGCCAAGTTAGCGAGATAGTGCTTCTTGGTACCGGGTGAAAATTAAGTTGGTGCTCGCGTGTGCACCCATTCGTCTTCGTGAGAGCCCCCGTTGTAACACGGACCTCCGGCGGTTCTAAGGACCAACCTAGACTCGGCGAGGAGTAGGAGTATGGCTGGCCGCGTCCCATACGTTTATGGCAGCCTGGCTACAACTCCAGAGTGTAGCATGTTGTGTCGGCAACATTGTCATTTTGTATATAGAGCATCCACATCGCGATAAAGATCAGATTTCGGGTTCGAAGCTCGCGGCGTACGCATCTCTTCTTCGTGGTCGCTATGCCGGCGACCAGGGCTGCAACATAATATTGGCGACGAGGAGAAAACCATAATAAGCCACCATGAACTTCGGGCTTACGCCGCCGCTGCCGTTTCTGCAAACGCCAGGCCAGCCTCCCGTTCCATGGCCGCAATGGGAACAAACGTTCCTCAGGTTTCTTGAGGCTTCCGGCGCGGACGAGTTCAAGGCGTCGCGGCGTGCAGCCATCCTGCTGCACTGTCTTGGAGTGGAAGGACAACGGCAGTACAACGTCGTGGCCACGTCGACACCACCTCAGCAGCAGCCGACCACAGAGGCGGAAGGCAAGTCTGCGACTGCGGGTGCGACGGAAGAAAGCAAGCCTGCTAGTGGGGATACCACGGACGAGTTCACTACTACGCTGAAGCTCGTAAGGAGGATTTTCGCAGCCACAACTAACGTACTCGTTGAGCGACATCGATTCAAGCAGAGATTACAGCAGCCAGGCGAGCCGATGGAAGGATACATCACGAGCTTGCGCGAGATAGCCGCCAAATGCGAGTACGATAGCACCACCGACGTGATGATTCGGGACCAGCTCGTTTCAGGCATTTCATCTGGCAGACTTCGGGAACGTCTGCTGTTTGAAGGGGCACCGCTGACACTAGAAAAGGCCGTATCAATGGCAACGCATTACGAAGACACCCAGCGCAACCTGAAAGAATTTGCAGCTGAGGGGGCGGTGCATCGCGTTACTGAAAAGTGTAAAAAAGACGAAGAGGAGGTGACGGAGCGTCGTTGTTACCGTTGTGGGTCGGCAAGTCACGTGGCAAGTTCAGTGAGCTGCAAAGCGCGACGGGCTCTGTGCCGGAAATGCAAAAAGACCGGGCACTTCGAGAAGGTTTGTAAAAGCACCACGACGCAGGGCCTGGACGTGAAAGAAATCAGCGAGACTACGAATTGTGACGTCGTACTTCTTCAGGTGAATACGGACAGCGGACAACGTGGCATCTACGCCGATCTGGAAGTAGAGACAGTGAGTCTGCGCTTTCTGGTAGACACAGGCTCTTCAGTGTCAATCATCACCGATGACATTTATCGGCAATGGTTCCGCGAGCGACTGGCTCTGGCACCGCCGTCTGTCAACCTGCTGGACTATTCGGGCTGCAAGATCAAAGTGAAGGGACGATTCCTCGCCAACGTTCGCTACAAGGAGCGTTCGACTTGCGTACTATTTTACGTGGTGGCGAAGGGGACGACCCTCATCGGACTAGATGCAATCTGCAATTTACAACTTCAGATTGAAGGAGGAACCTTGCAATGTCTGCACACGCGAACCGATGAGAACCCGCTACCTGCTGACATGAAGAAACAATTCTCACACTTATTCACCGACAAGCTGGGTCTGGTGAAGGGCTTCGCTCACCAGGTCAAGAGGCGGGAAACAGTTAAGCCCGTGGCGGCAAAACTGCGGCGGCTGCCTTTAGCATTGCGGGACGCCGTGTCCGTGGAACTGCGCCGATTGGAGCAAGTTGGAATCATTGAACGGGTCGAAGCCTCTGAATGGATATCTCCAATTGTGGTCGTAAAGAAAAAGGACGGCACTATCAGGCTGTGCGTAGATTTGCGCGAGCCAAACAAGGCCATTTTAGTGGATGGATTTCCACTCCCACATACAGAGGAGCTTCTTCACCAACTTGCAGGGTCGACTCACTTCTCGAAGCTAGATTTGGCCTCGGCCTATCACCAAGTTGAACTGACAGCAGACAGCCGGGAGCTGACGACATTCGTCACTCATGACGGACTTTTTCGTTTTCGAAGAGTATGCTTTGGGTTGGCGTCAGCTCCGGCGGCGTTTCAGAGAATGATGACCACGATCCTGGATGGCTGTAAGGGGGTGCTATGTTACATTGACGACGTGATCGTATTCGGCAAGTCCGAAGCAGAGCACAGGGGAAATTTGCAGGAAGTTCTACATCGCATTTCTGCTGCTGGACTTCAGCTTAACCAGAAATGCGAGTTCAACGTGCAAGCGCTCGACTTCCTGGGACACACCGTGAGTGCAGAAGGACTAACCCCTCTTCACTCCAAAGTAGAAGCGGTGGCTAAAGCTCCAGTACCAAAAGATGCAGCTGCTTTGCGGTCGTTCTTGGGACTTGTCGGATACTACGCAAGATTTTTGCCAAATTATGCAGAAGTAGTAGAGCCTCTAAGGAAGCTGTTGCGTCAAGAGGTCCCATTTATATGGAACAAAGAAGCAGAACAGAGTTTCGAGCAAGTCAAGACATCGCTCTCTACATGCGGTGCTATTAAGATGTTTGATCCTGCACTACCGGTAGTTGTCACTGCAGATGCATCCATGCATGGGCTCGGTGCTGTGCTTCAGCAGGGTGTTGGCGATGACTTGAGAACAGTGGCGTTTGCCTCACGAACACTCTCACCGGCTGAACGGAAGTACTCCGTAGGAGAGAAGGAGGCCCTTGCCTGCGTGTGGGCGTGCGAGCATTGGCACGTGTTTCTCTGGGGACGGCGGTTCAAGCTACGCACGGATCATCAAGCGCTAGTAACTCTCCTGTCCTCTCAAGGGAATGGCCGAAGGCCACTGAGGATCTCAAGGTGGTCATCTCGCCTTCTTTATTACAACTTCGAAGTTGCATATCACCGAGGAAGCGACAACAAAGTGGCAGACGCTCTGTCAAGGTTGCCATTACCTACCGGTCATGAAGAAGAGGAAGAAATTGTATCATTCGTGTCATCTTGCATCACAAAGCATGAACTACAAGAGGCTGTACAGAAGGATGAGACATTACAACTTGTCATGAAGTACATTTCAACCAGGTGGCCAGACAAGAAAAGCTTGGCTTCCAAGTTACTTCCATTCTTCCGAGTGAGAGACGAGTTGGCAGTGGTGGACAACTTGCTGCTGCGAGGAGAACGACTAGTCATCCCAGCGTCGCTGATGGCCACCATGATTGAGCTGGCACACGAGACCCATCCTGGCATTGTCAGGACCAAGCAAAGGTTGCGCGAGCGATATTGGTGGCCGGGTCTCGACCAACAGGTGGAGCAAGTCATCAGGAACTGCTGTGAATGCCAGTCTGCAGACAAGTCTGCCAAACCCGTCACCGCACCACTTCAGCCAATTCCGCTTCCAGAACGGGCCTGGCAGAAGCTGGCTCTGGATATTGTTGGGCCATTCACCAGAACTGGGAGTGGACACGAGTATGCCATTACCTTGGTAGACTTTTACTCAAAGTGGCCAGAGGTATGCTTCGCATCAGTTGTGACAACACAGACGGTGATTAAATTTTTATCTGCTACGTTTAGCAGAGAAGGCTACCCAGATGAAATTCTGACGGACCATGGGTCGCAGTTCAAGTCGGCAGCCTTTGAAGACTTCCTGAAAGAACGAGGAATTTGTCACCGCTGCTCGTCGGTGTATTACCCACAATGCAACGGGCAGGTGGAGCGGTTTAACAAGGTCTTCAAGGGGTTCATCCAGGTGGCAGCACTGGAGCATCGGCCTCTTGAAGTGGCCGTCCTGGAGTACCTGGGCGTTTACAGGTGCACACCTCATGCCACAACTGGGGTGCCGCCTGCTCTGCTCCTGCATGGTCGAGTTCCTCGGTCGAGGCTGGACATTGTGGGGTTCCCGTCATCAAAGTTCTTTGTGAACCCTGGCTCTGAATTAGCTGACCTCAGAGCGCGAGTACAGCAGCGGCAGGCTTACAGCAAGCGCTACACGGACTCCAAGAGGGGAGCAAGGGCGCCCACCTTCAAGCCGGGCGATTTCGTCAGGGTCCGCAAGCCAAACATACCGAAGAAAGGGACATCGCACTATACGCGCCCAATGCTTATCACTGGTACACATGGGCCAAGTTCTTACATCCTCAGCGACAACCGGACCTGGAATGCGTCGAAGCTTTCCGGTTGTGGAGAAGCGGGGAAGCGCCTGTCGACAGCATCACAGCAAGCGGCGTCAACGCTGGAGTCGGCTGATGCGGCTGTAGCCGAGATCCCAGAGACTCGTCCCGTGGCTTCTTCGGCGACAACCGAGACCGCGGAGATGGATTCCGTGTCGGCTTCAATGGTACCGACGGTACCCGAGACCTCAGTGGCTTGTTCGGAGTCAGAGGCAGCTTCGGCCCAGGTCAATACAAGAACAACGAGAGCACCTCTGCTGAGGAGAAAGCCTGCCTGGCAGAGAGACTTTGTAATGAACTAACTATGTTACTGTTTTTACTATCAGTTACACTGTTCCTTTTTTATTTCTTTGTATTTAGTTTCTTGGGTTGTTGTTTTTAGGGAGGGAATATGTTGTGTCGGCAACATTGTCATTTTGTATATAGAGCATCCACATCGCGATAAAGATCAGATTTTCGGGTTCGAAGCTCGCGGCGTACGCATCTCTTCTTCGTGGTCGCTATGCCGGCGACCAGGGCTGCAACATAATACCCTGCCGGGTCACGGATCATTTAAAAAGGCCCTGCAATCATATTTAAGCGTCTACCTTTTTTGCGGTTTCCACGTCTCTTGGGGTTCGGGTAAGCCAGCGGGCACGGAAAGAGTAACTAAATATCAGTGCGTCATATTTTAACCGGACTACGCGGAAACCTCCTCCACCTACGGGGCGACCTGCGGAGCCAAAAGTGCGCGATATGTGACGTCTTTGGTCCTGGGCTTACAACTGGTCAGAGCCGCTAAAAGCTTCTTTTTAGTCGAAATACAAAATATAAGTGGCGCGAACCGTTTCAGTTACCTATAGAAGTAGTTTTTGTTCACTATTTTATATCAGAAAAGAAACAAATGCAGTTTAGAAAGTACGGAAACAAGAAATGACCCGTCGACATACCTGCCACCAAGCGGTGGAAAAGGCGGCGCATACTAGAAAGGTGTAGTGGGATCAGGCACCAACGAGCTGGTGAGCGTAGAAAGGTCCCAGATGTACGCGGCGGCGCTGCGGTCGTATGGACTGTGAGGATCCGACCGGTTCCGAGCGTTCCGAAGGCCTTCAGCGAGCAGCTTTGGCTTGCGGTTTGGCCTTTTGGCGATATGGCAGCGCGAAGTGGCTCCCGTTCTGAACTGATCTTTACCCCGTGTTTGCAGTCATTTGTGGCCAATGAAGTGTCATGCCGAATTAGTGTTTAATCGCGCAGCAAATGCAATGCGAGCCGCCCTGGCTGCCCGCTTCATACAGCCTAGCCAGAACATGCTTTAGTGGCGCCCTCTCGAGCCGTCGACACGGAGTGCGGCAGCCGTGACCGCTCGCTGAGCTCACTACCCCTCCTCTAGTTCACGGCCACTCAAGCAACCAAGGACGTCATGAAGGAGGTTATTTTTTGCTTGTTTTTTGTAATTTTAATTTGCCTATAACTTTTAAAATAAAGCGAAATTCGAGAAAAGAAAAGTGTCATGAAGTTACTACGTTCAGTGTGCTCAGGTTCGGTGCAAATTAAAAACCAGTAAAAAAGTCCTTGCAGGGCCCTTTTAAGAAGCCGAGGAAATTGAGACAATGGAACAGGATGGTTGGCCCAGTACCAGTGTTGTGCCCGTTACCGAAAAAAGTAACGAAATAGCGTTACTCATTAGTTTGATAAAAATTAACGCGTTATTGAGCGTCGTTACTTTTTTACAAACGTAACGATATACCGTTACCGTTACTCTTTAAAAATAACGAACGTTACTTTTACGTTACTTTTCTGTTCGAGTACATATGTTTGGCAGAGATGTATGATAAGCCTCCTTAAAGGGGTACTCCGCCGATTTTCGAGCTACCTCAGCTAACTATATTTTCTGACTCCCCGGCCTTTACCCTTTCCGGTATGCTATTTAGTATCGCGAAATTCATAATAGTTATTGTGAAATCGGCAAATGAAAATGATGCAAAAACCAACATTCAAATATACCCGCACTTTTCAGTGCCGTGACGTCAGGGGAAGGGCAGGCTTGCCAGTCGAGCGAGCAGTCTAAAAAATAGAATATGCCAATCATTTGTTCCGTGATGGAGCGCGGGGACTGGAGCGAGCTTCCAGAGCATTCATTTGACACCATGAAACTGCTTCGAATCAGTTGGGAACAAATTCTACAGTCCAAAGAGTGATCCCCTGTACTTCCACTGGCGTCACTTTTTCGTTGTTGCCAGTAGAGACTTTCAGTTTGAAAAACACGGTGAGGACCAAAATTGTAAATTCAATAAGTTTGTGAAAAAAAATTATTTTGACCTAATATTTGGGATACTATTTTGGCGATGTTGTTTGGCGAGTTTAGCAAACTTTCAAGCAAATCGGCGACCATGAAGAAATCGGCGGAGTACCCCTTTAAAGGGGTGCTCCGGCGATTTTTTCATGGTCGTTGATTTGCTTCAAAATTGGCTCAACACACCGATAGACATGGCTCTACGAGTTCCCCAAGTATTGTGTGAAAAGAAAAAAATTCGCGAAGTTATTGAATTTTCGAATTTCGCTTTCATCGTGTTTCTCAAAGTGGGAGTCCCTACTGGCAACATTGAAGTGTGACGACATATGTGGTATAAAGGGGGCAGTAAGCCATGTTCCCAACTCATTACAAGACGTTTGATGGTGGGAAAAGAATGTTTGGTAACTGATTCACTGAGAAGCACGCAAAAAACACTTGACATACTCTGTTTAAGACTACATGCACGACCTGAAAGTCTGTACCATGTGTGACGTCACACCACTGAAGAGCGCGCGAAAATTTGAATGCTGGTTTTGGCATCAACTCATTTACGGTTTTCTCAATTGCTATTTTGTATTTGGAGAAAATAAATAGCATACCGTGACGACTGAAGCCCGGGTAGTCAGAAAATGCAATTTGTTTAGGTAGCTCAAAAAACGGCCGGAGCACCCCTTTAACAAGCTTCGATAAAGATAGACATTTACAGAGTGGTTTCATAGTGTTTTGATGCGCGAAGCAGCTTAATTTTCGGCATGCAGATCGAGTAGGCATTGAAACTGTAAATTACCTGATTCCGTATCCTTTAGTTGATACATTTCATTCACTCCTGACCATGGCGACAGAGTTTCGTCATTCATGTCCATCTCACACGCAGAATGAGTCGGGGATGGTAGTCAATTGGCTTTTATAAACTTCAGCATGCGAACGGGGACTGCTGGAACACAACCAGCCAACCAACACCCCTCATCTTTACGCCGGTTTTAGTAACAGTCCGGTTTATACTATTACCAGAGACTGATTTACTTCACTATGTGGAACAGGACACCGGTTACCAGCACACTGGTTATAATCACTTGCTGCTTCTTACCAGCAATAGCTCTTAATTTCTCTGCGAAAAAAAAAAAAAAGGTTTTCTGTTTGTAAGTTTTCTTTCCAGGTTTAAAACTTTTTTTTCCTTTTTTTATTATGACCTTAGGGAATTAAAGACTAATCAAGCGAAAGATTCTTCTGTGTACAAAAGTGGGTCAGGAACTTTGAGGCAGCAACAAATGTTTCACAAAGGGTGTTTCTTTTTTTTTTTTATAACTAGAGAAACGAGCAAATCGCTTCGCCACTAGTTGTCCACTGTTGTAAACGGATGTCTCTTCCCCCCCCCCCCCCACACACACACACACACACACACCGCTGTCCACCTCTGCTGCACAAAGCAGAGGGGGAAGAGGAGGGAGGGGAAGGGAGGGGGCTGTAACGCAGTCGTTCGTTCAAGCCTTGTAAATAATACACTGTCTAAAAAAAAAAAAAAGGAGGACGATAGGAATTAGCTGTTGGTCGAAGGTTCTTTTCGCCTTCGAGAAGTGAGTTTTTTTTTTTATGTTTACTTTGAGGGATGCTGGTTACGTGCAGCAATAAGCTTGTGCAGGATTTTGAGATGGATGGGTGAATAGATGGACGGATAAGTGGAAAACCCACCGTTTTAGAAAATCGAAGGCTCAGAACTCTTAGCAGCAAGATACGGCATTGCCTGGGCATTGTGTGCTCGAGCGCAAGTAGTTGCCCCTCGAGCAGAGAAGCTAGATCCTCCATTGAGCTTAGTGGCCTAAATCTAGTTCCCCTAACGTCTCCAGTTTTATGCACAAGATTGCTCTTCTAAACGTTAGATCAGGCGTCGTGACCTTTTCCCAAATACCTAATGTATTTCGCCAGTTTTGGTCAAAAGTAACGAGTAACGAGTAACGTAATTTTGGTAGCCGATACCGTAAAAAAGTAACGAAAATACTTTACTCGTTAGTCATTCAGAATACTAACGAATACGTTACTGCGTTAGCGAAAAATGTAACGCGTTACCAGTAACGTCGTTACTAGTAACGCGTTACCTCCAACACTGCCCAGTACACATTGTCTTCTTCCTTCGTTTTCCTGCGCACGAACTCCAGTACATCGGGGCCCCCCAAAAAATGTCGTCCCAGCATTCTGTTTGTATTGGTAGGTAATAACCACAGGATTATAAACTTAGGAAAGTCACATATTCAAAAATGCGTGCACTCTTTGTTTGTGACGGGATGTTGCGAAATGAGGTTGGCAAATCGAAACCCACACCGTGACCATTGGGTTCCCAAGATGCTTTGCGCAGCACTACGCCACTAGGATCGCTTCGCTTTTGCGAGAGGTCTGTTGTGGAGACTGGATGTCTGCCTCTCCGGGGAATCGTCATCCTTCGTAAAAGGCATTAAAAAAAGCAACGAGTGCATGCTGGAGGCTAGGCCTTCGAAAGGGATGCCCTTCCGTTCTCACTTTGACCATGGCCGTACCTGTCTCTCAGTTGTTGCGGTGCATGCACACGATTGTCCAAGCAGACAAACTGGCACGCCGTATTTTCCAGACCTTGGAAAGTGTACATCGTAAAATACCGGTGGGAGCACCAACTCCACTTTCACTGAAAACTGGGGTAATCTATATACATGAGTGCTTGTCCCGTCAAATCGGGTGCTTAGCGTGTATCGTATTTTTCGGACTATACGTCGCACCCTTGTATAAGTCGCACTTGTATATTGAGCCGTTTCCACTGAAATGTTGGTACAGTAATCCCTCGTTATAACGAAGTCAATGGGACGGCAAAAGAATTCAATATCAGCGATAATTCGATTAGAGCGATAGAGCCAAAAAAAGTGCCAGCAGTTTTGAAGGTGGACGGGAACGCTGACCTCTGACTGTATATGTACCGTATTTACTCGCGTAATAAACCCACCTTTTTTTCAGAAAAGTTACCGTCAATTTGGGGGGAGGGTTCATTACGCGGGATGAGGGGAAAAAAAAAAAAAAAGGTTGCGACAGATTGATAAGAATTTAAATTTCATATCACGATGTTGATAGGAAACTCGCTATTAAATAAAACCTTACCTTTTAAAAAAAGTAAAAGCGCATACACAATTTATATGTAACCATTTTTTTTTATTCATGTCACTAGCCAGCCATTTGTTGGTGCTCCTACTCGCAACTACTGTCACTCTCTTCACTGATGTCGACGACTCACTGCGGAGCCTCTTCACATAATCCAGAACTTCGATCTCCACGAGAGGAAACTTGCCTTGTTTTGGCCCTCGAAATGCGCGGCGATCCTTTTTTGTAGCGTGAAGCTCTTCCTCTTGTTTTCGCCAGTAGCGTACACGCATTGGATCGACGCTGAAATGCCGTCCAGCCGCTCGGTTCCCATGCTCCAACGCATGCTCAACGACTTTGAGCTTAAAACCGGCCGTATAGCTAGCGTACCGGCCCATCGTAGCTTTTGCAGCAGGTGTCCAAGTTCTCCGCAAAACACAATCCACACAAAAACAGAAGCAGCGATGAAATGGCGGCGATTTTACGTTGTTTGTTACTTTCTTTACATACCGCCGTGCTTGCATGGCGCTATAAGCAAGGAGCTTTCCGTTGCAATCGACAGATGGCGCTCCGCCACAAAAAGGCGCGATTTTTAAACTTGACTTGCGTCGTTCGCGCTTGGCGTCGCGGGAGACTGTTTAGCATGGTTCTTAGACTTTTTGGCATCGTTGCTTGATATATAACGGTGTGATGTTACGTTATTGCGATCGTCTACGGCACCGGCGATCGCACCAAAATAAAGTGAACAGATATTACACACCAACTTTTGAATTGAGGTGCTCCCCCCACACACACACACACAAAAAAAAAAGTATTTCCTCAAGGACAAAAGTGGGGGTGGGTTCATTATGCGAGTGGGTTCATTACGCGAGTTAATACGGTAATCAAACAGACTTTGGTTACAAACATCTCGCTGCAGTTTTACCGAGTTAAAAAATAATTAAGTGGAGTTTGCTGATAATTTCCTCCAATTATCAGTTCTCCGCAAACTGCTGCAGGCATCACAAGAGCACTCTCACTGTTGCTGCACTCCACTTTGTTTCGAACCAGCCGTGGGGTGCTCCGCGTCTCCGCAGTCGTCGGCATTTCCTGAGGTGCCTCTCCGACGTCGCTTCGTGTTTACCCTGGTCGCACACATGATTGATCACAGCATCCCTGGCAGGAGCAACAATGGGAAGGTCCGCATTGGCAAGCGCAAATGAATGAACGTTATGCTTGGTAGCTCTGCCAACATGTTTTCACACACTCCTGTAGAGATCATTGCAGCTCTGGGAATCGTGCGCGAGCTCGGCAAACATGCTCGCGAGAGAAAATCTGACGTGCTCAAAGCAGTTGGCGATTTTTCACCTTTGGGTCGTGGACGCACTTTATCTTGAATGAGAAGCTTCTCGAACCTGTCCATTATGCCTTGCTCATTCTGCGAAATGGTGGACAGTGTCGAACAGCCGATGCCAGAATGTCGAATTCTTTGGCGATTTCGGACTTGGGCCAGCCACCTTCCTCAACCTCGCAGCTCTACAAAGTGACTTTCCATAAACACTCCCAATATCCCATACGACGCATGTGTGCATGTAGTACGCTGCAGGCGCACGTGTCGGGGGCTACCGAAGGAATTATCTTCTCCGGGCTCCCTTTGACCCGATTCCGACAAAAGTCGGGCAGCGTCAGCCGTGGGTGCCGTGAGTCGCGTTGAAACGTGGACGCTGCTCCCACTGCTCCCCACGCGTGTCCCCGCATCGGCGAATCAACATTGGAAGCGGCGCTTTGCGCGCTCTGCCCTCCGTCACTTGTTTACTCCGTTTTCTTTTTTGCCGTTTTCCCAGTTTCTGTTTGCCTCGGTGGGAAAGGGCGCAAGGGCACAAGGGTCTCCATGTGCCTCCATGTAGGCTTGCATGCTTTCGGCATCACAGCCTTCGTAATAAGCGTAGTCGGCCGCCGATACACCCAGAATAATCCGGTTAAAAATCCGTGCATTTCGGTCGGGACCACACTGAACTTCGATAAAAGCGATAATTTGAAGAAAGCGATTTCGTTATACCGAGGTATTACGCCGTTCTCACTTTGACTGTGGCCGTACCTGTCGCCCCGGTGTTCCAGTGCGTGCGCGTGACCATCCAAGTGGACGAACTGGCACACCGTATGGCTAGACCTCGAAAAGTGTACATCGTATAATACCAGTCACCCCACTTTCACAGAAAACTGGGTTAATCTAGACATGGGCACTTGTCCAGTTAATGCGGGTGCTTAACGTGTACCATATTTTCCGGACTATAAGTCGCACCCTTGTATGAGTCACACTTCCGTATATTGAGTCGTTTCTGCTGAAAAGTTGGCATATAAGTTGCACCTTTGTATAAGTTGCACCTCTTTGCACGGTTCATGCAATGAGTTTTTTGTTTTACGAGCATCGGTATCGCGAAATCGCAGTTAGGCTCAATCGGCTAGTTCACAAGTACTATTTGTTGCGCAACAACTTTGTTGTTTCGACTCGCGAAAAATGCCCATAGCACGGCGCTGTCTGGCGGGGGCAATTGAGTGTTTCGCAGCAAAAGCACCTGAAACGTGCATAATAAGAAGGTAGTCAGCTTTATTTTAGTATATGCTTGCAGAGCGGGTGAAAGTTGAATGTGCCAGACACTCGTGATCCAAGCTTTGGGCCACTACACTTAGGCTAGGCCAAGTCACGGAGATGACGCGAGGATTAACGCACAGGCAGATAGATAAATCTTGACACACTCCTTTCGGTGCTGCTACAATATCAGCTAGCTGCACTCCTTCCTCTGACATGCAGCAACATGGTTGGAGCATGGCAGGTAAAAATTGTTCATCAAATGGAAACTAAGAAAAACAGGTAGAAGCTTGGTGTACATTTTTATTCCGCTTATCGTTGCTGCTGAACTGCTTCTCACTGTCTGGTAGAATGAATACATATTTATTGTTTTTCCAACCAGAGAGATTTCTCTCGAATGTTTCCTTTCAAGTCTGTGAGAAGCGCATTGTTGTCCGTGCCATCTGTGTTATTTGACATGCAATGCTCGAGGGATACGCTCAACAGATTTGAACGTGGCATAGCCTCCTATGCATTTGCAATCCACCTGGTGACTCGGGAAACGGATGCCCTCTTGACTCGCCCCTTCGGCGTGAACTCCTTGTAGTTGTCCGCAAGCCATTCCTCATGCTCTTTTGCATGCGGTCTTTGAAGGGCTCGGTTAGGCTGACACTCAGGGGCTGCAATCTGCCTTCTTCATTGGAAGTGGCACAATCTCGTGCCATGCCCGAGAGACTGTTGAAAACAAACCCATGTGGGTGTACCCTTCAGATGTTCCTTTATCTTGGAAAACAGCCAAAAGTCTGATGGCGCGAGGTCTGGACTGTAAGGGGAATGAGGCAAAACATCTTGGAACTGCAGCTCTTCCAGTGCGGCATTGGTCTCGTCAACAGCCGCCCCAATCACCATCTAGGACGGCATGCGGAGTGTAGTGCACCGGTAGCGGAAGTGCATGGCCGCCGGTGGGGACTATATTGAAAAGTTGCGTGCTCCTGGGAAAGAGGAGATTCCAAACTTTAATTTTAATATAACATGTTTAAATTTCAGTCACTAAATAAAATAGTTACATCCTAAGCAGGAATGTGAACCAAGTTGCAGCCCTGTAAGTCCTGCGACTATAGACAAACTACTGAGCTATTCGTACACCGGGTCTGCTCGAGAAACCGTTCAGGGGTTTTCTATGCGTGCATCGTGCAACACTAAAACTTTGTTGTTACAGTCAAATGCCTTTATAACAAACGCTTCTATTACAAAAACACCCGTTTTACGAAGTAAAATAAAGTCCCGGCCAGTCTTCAATGTGTTCAATTTGTTTCTCCGACTACTACAACAAATACGTATTTAACAAATACTTCTGTTTAATGAAGCAGTTTCGCAGTCTCATGAAGGACAAATGACCGGTATTACGAATTGTCTAGGTGAATGAAAAGTAATCAATTTCAGGTATTGTCGCTCTCAAGTGACATGCGTAGAGAGAGAAATACTGTGGCAGCGATGACAGTTGAAACCGCCACCACACGATGCGTTCTCAGTTTTGGGTTTAAATAATTTTTAGTGTGCAACCTTGTGTCTAGATGGTGCTACGTGACTATTTTGCTTCTTAGAAGGCCTGCTCCAGAATTGTGCTTGTCACTTGAAAAATGTAATGGATTACAATTACAAATTACCGAACCTCAAATGTAATGGATTACCATTACAAATTATTTTCTCCGATAAGTAGCGGATTACTTTACTTGTTACGTTACCGATTACTTTCACTTTAGTTTTCCCGTACACTTATCGAGAAAACAATAGAAATACTTTAGATGTTTTCAAAAATGTTCTGCAACACTACTTTTCATTTATCATACGTCCGCATTATGGTAGTCCTTGTAAAAATAAAATATTGTATTTAAGAGAAAGAACGTAGGTTCAATCGGTTCACCTTAAGCTGGTAAGGCAGCGAAAGCTGCAACCACGGCCGCCATCTTGCTAACTTAGCGGCGACCGGAAACAATCTCTGGAATTCTGCAGGCAAGGCTAGCGGTGCGCATGCTCAGTAGCAACGTCTACCTCCGCTAGGAGGTTCGGAGGTAAGGAACCAACCTACAAAAGCTCCCTTTCGAGGCGTTCCTTTCAAGCGTTTGCGCAACGTCTCAAAGCTGTGGTCCTGTGCCTGTAGCTCTGACGCATTGTCAGCTTAGGCAGGAACAGAGCACCCCTATAGATGCATGCAGTACTGAAAAATGCATGGGCACAAGGGCTCGTTATTGAGCTTTGCTTGCTGTACTATCTTTATATCTTTAAAAAGTGTTGAGTAATTAAAGAAATCCGTTACCAATATTTTGTAACCATATTACATTACAAATTACTGTCGCAAAAATGTAACCTGGGATTTACAAAATTACTTGAAAAAATAGGTGATTACAATAACGGAAGTAATCCGTTACAAGTAACTAATTACTTCTGAAGTCTGGCCTGTACGCAGCAACATAGTTGTGTAGTGCCATCTAGGCAAAAGGTTGCACACTAACAAATTATTTGGACCCAAAACCAAAACTAAAGCAAGTGTGCAGACAAGCTGGCTTTACATTGACATTTTCTGTGTTCGATTTACCTACACCTGTACCGGTGCAGAAAAGTGTAGTGCGGCGTACTTCCGGTCGTATCTGAATACACATAGTGGAAGTACACTGCCCTACAATTTTCTACACCGGTGCAGGAGAGTGTAGTTAAATCGAACGCAGCTATGGTAACCCAGGAACGGGCAAAAACCGGGATGGACAACACAAAGCTCCAAAATGGAGCTTATGTTGTCCATTCCTAGCTGCAAAATGGAGTTTATGGAGCGTTATGTTGTCTCCTAGTTTACCATGCCCAATCCGAGAATGTGCAGCGTGGCGGCGGCGGAAGCAGAGCGATGAAAGCGGCACCGCACCTCTGCCACATGCTTGTGCATCCTTTCGTTTTGCTTGCGCCGGTGAGTAAGCGCCACTCCGGTTTGTGATGAGCTTTTTTTTTTTTTTTTCGTTTCAACGCTTCTTTCAGGCAGTTCAGGCACTCCTTTTCTTATTTTGCATGCGTGTCAGTACATTCGAAAGGACCTGCCCGATTAAGAGTATACAGTTGAATCTTGTTGATACGATTTTCATGGGAACCGAAAAATAAAACGTTTTACCCAAAAATTATATTACCCAAAATAAGCTCGAAAAGTTAATAAAATAGGCATACTTGGTGAGAAACTTGCTTTTATTCCGCAGCCTTGAAATAGTCAGTCAATTTGGTTTGTGTTTTCTTCTTTTCAGTATCAATAAACAAGTTCTTTCGAAAGTTAAAAAAAAGATACGCAGTTTGGTCAGCCAGCTCGGCGTTTGTGACGAAAGCCCGAAAAGTGTCCTATACTTTGAGCGTGTTGCCTACAGTTACGGCACAACGTTCCCCGCAGTCATCTCCGAGCCCTTGTGTGTCATCGTTTTCATCGTCGTCGTCATCTTCAACAATCGTGCTATTGGCCTCCGCAATGATATCTTCAAGTGTATGCAACTTGCATGCCGCCAGGTGGTCATCTGCTGACATGAATTCCTCTGGAGAAACGTCCACGTTCAGGTGATCCCAGTCCAGAATCTGAAGCCCATTGTCATCTTCCTCAATGCTAAACGCATTGTCACGTGCACCGAAAAATCCACATTTTTTTAAGTAATTTGCGATGACTTCCGATTTCACACGATCGATCCTGGCTAGAAAGCGCCTCACCAGCAAGCTTCGAAAATGATGCTTCATGTTTTTGATAATGCCCGTGTCCAGTGGCTGCAAATGACTGGATGGGGAGCGCCGGTTCTACGAGACAGTCATTTATTGATTGTCATCAGCCATTGTTGCAAACTGCGAGTGGGCACTCCCATTTGATACTTTCCGTCGACCCAGCTATTCCACAGTGGCTACACACCTCCCCCTCGAGGGAGCAGATAGATGATAGACTGGCTCACTGCATTGTCTGCCTGGAACAGCTCTCGCGTTTAGGCAGTCTACTTGTCCCTCTCTCGAGTTTGTAGCAGTGCTGGACCTTGCCGCTCTCCAACCCACACGTCCTGGGGTCATTGTTCCTTAGTGGCCATTGTTCTTTGGATCTCCGAGGGCCAAGTCGTCGGTCCTGTTCCAGAAAGCTAAGAAGGTGCCATAGATGAGTGGATATGGATCAGACAGAATCATTGGGGTCTTTCCGTTTGCTCTCTGGGCTGACAGTGGCATTCTTGGTTGAGCCTGGCATGGTAGCGGTGGTCCCTAGGATGGGGACTGCACCGCTGTTGCTGCTTTCCCAGATGATCTGTGACACACTGTGTAATTGAAGGAGAATTGGGGCCGTAGGGAGGCAAAAAGTGAGAGCTTGAACTTGACTGCAAAGGCACCCTGGTGTGCACAAAGCGGTCCCTTTGGGCGGATATACGAGATGCGAGAGCACAATCCTTCTCTCCTCTCCCAAAAGCAGATAGAAGGTGGAGGTTCTGAAAGGTAGTCGGGGCCATCGCCGTCTAGAACCTGCAACATAATTTTCTCTCCGACTGATACGCTTCACAGGATTCACAATGCACCAGCTTCCAAGAGAAGTTTGATAGCTTCTTGCTCATGTGGCGAGGACCTTTCCACCTATTGCGAGAGGGTCCGTGAATCACCCAGTTGCATCACTCAACAGATGAGTTCACCTCGACACCAGTTCTCGTAGCTCACGTAGCATATTCCGCCACCTGTTGTTGTATTGGTCGATCTGTTGCACTGTCAAGACATTGAAGCTTTCCCGAGTTTCTCAAAAATTATCCGACAAATTCTTGCAAAGTTCTTTTTGCAGACTGCGTACAGGTGTGCTGGCTTGTGCAAAGAAGGCCATTTCTTAGGAGAAACAAGAAATTGGGGGTAAACGCTGTGGTCCAGTTTATTGTTGCGCGAGTAGTGAATGCAGTTTTTGCGAGCTTTGAATCCCACTCTTTGTGCCACCCTGTGAGCGCTACAAGCATCGAGGTATCTATCCAGTCTGCCGTGATATTTGCCTGTGGATAATGTGGCAAAGTCCTTTTGCGCCGTATCCCTGCACTCATCCACGAACACTGTGCCACTAAAATATGCATCGTCCAAACCTGACACTGAAAAAAAAAAAAAAAAGCCAATGCACGCAAATATTTTACAAAGACATTTCCAGATTTTTTAGGGTCAAGCTGGCATGAAGGGAACAGTTTGACCCACTTCATGATGCAGTTAAGTGGCTGCAAGCAAATACCAGTTGCCACGTAGACTAGGTACCGTATTTACATGGATGTAGGTCGACCCATTTTTCAATTTTTGAAAATCTGAAGTGGGGGGGTCGACTTATATTCAAACTAATGGATTCCACCGCCGACAAAAACGAAACAATTGCGATATCGAGAACACCTCGGCTTGTTACGAGTTCAGCCGGCTGTACCTGTAGCATTGCGCTATTTTGTGTGCTCATTATACAAATCTTTTTTTTTTTTTTTATTTGCGCGAATGAGTATTATTGGTAACGATTCGCGAATCAACCCAAATGTACAGCGGTGAAGAGTGCATGGCGCTCCCGACTACCGGGGGTGGCTGCACTTCTTGTAAGAGCCACACCGGAGGCTGCTGGAACAGCCTCACGGCTCACTCCCCGCGGCTTCTTTTCTCACGATTCACGGTTGCACGTCGTTTGATCGAGTGTCAAAATCATGCTGGAGCGCTGACTACTTTTTTTTTTTTGTATTGATACGCGTGATTTGGGCAGTTTAGGTTTTCGGTGCTCGTTTATGGCCAGTCTTCACCCAGAAGCAACAAACAACTGCGCTGTTGGACGGAAGTTCGACCCGTCGGATGGGGTGATGCTCCAGAGAACTCTTCAATGGCGCGGGATCTTAAACTGTGACGGCAAACGAAGAAGCTTCCGCAGGCCGAAGTCTGGATAGGTCGGGATGCCTTCTGGAGTTGGAGGTCAGGCTTGCAACGTACGCCGCAAAAGTGTGCAAGCGGTCCCTACCCGTGACGTGCAACGCGATCACCGAGCAAGCATGGAAGATGCGATTGATGCTGTCATTTGCGAAGTGCGAGATTTCGTTGGACGACGCCGACGACGGGCTTCGAGAACGCAGCAGTGATGACGACGAAACTGACATCACCAGTGTGGACGAGTCGTAGTTATAGTCGCGAACGGAGTGAGAACGGCAGGGAGCAGCTTCTGTTGTCCCGCCTCCAGCGTGAACTTCCTAGTTTCGATGACGCCTGGGCATCTCATGCACCTCGCACGTGCATGCGCAGCCAAAGCACACCAGAAGGCATCTATCGCGTGTTGGAGGCTGGGCTTTCGAAACGGATACTTCGCCGTTCTCACGTGTTCTCTCTCAATAAAACGCACATCTAAAGATTTTTTTTTCTCTTTTTGCTGATGTGCAATGGGGGGGGGGGGGGTCGACTTACAATCGAGTCGACTTACAATCGTGTAAATACAGTACATGAAAATGGACTGACAATGGCTCAGGCAACATACTCCCAGGTGTTCTGCAGTATGTCTGGAATCTGGGCTAATTTAAAGCAGATTCCAAGGGTACCTGTTTTCAACTCACTGAATCAAGTCTGCTATTGTGCCACCTTGTTGCTTCGTCTTACATGCGTGGGCAGCTCACTACATCCTCTATCACATTAGGTTATATTGCAAGTTTGGACAAACCTTTCGGAAGTTTTGATCGCCCTGCTGTGTGCTAGCAAAGCGGGATCATACATACTATACGTGTCTCGCAAAACCTTGCTCAGTTTACGATGTATCGGGGTTGCATACAAGTAATTAGGTAACATAGAGGTCTGCTGGGTCCTCTGCTGACAGACGTCCATCTACCTGCTGGGGTCACCACGAGCAGCTCCTTTCTGCTCGCTGATGTTCCCCTACCATGAATCCAGCATGATTGGTGTTACAGTGGCCAGTGCCACCAAGTCAGGATCCACCTTCATTTCCCATCTGACAAGTTGGAGTACAAGATGGTGCTTTTGCTCGGTAGTTGGCTGAGGCATGCTTGTACACAGAATAGGCATTTCTAGCAATTCATGCAAGTGTCTACTATTGAGCAAGACATCCTGCAGTATTTAGGGCCCTTCAGCCATGTAGGAGTGTAACAGCGAGCCATGTGGTCTATTTTAATGTGAAACAAAGCGCTGTCACATACATCGTTTTCCATTCGAACTAACGACAATCGACTGCATCGGAGGCTACAGGGCACCGCTGATATATTGGACTGCATTGGCCACCTCACAGGGAAGATAGCCAAGGGCAATTGGTGTGCCTGGCCAGCAGTTCCATGTTTCCAATGTGCCCACAGTCCTCGAGATATCACTTCTGTCATTTAATTCGGGTTGCATATAGGGTCGAAATGTTTGCATGCTGCCTTCGCCACTGGGCCTCCATTTCGGTGAAGCTCCAGAGTGTTGTAATGTGCAATTAAATCATGTGCTAAAAAAAAAAAAAATTCTTTGGTAGACTTTGATTTAAAAGCTCTGATGTTGGGAATATTTTACACGGCAGAATGTGTTCTAGGGCCTCCTCCTAGTACTTTGCAGATAATGCGCTCTTGTAAGAGAAGAATGTCGCAGGAGTGCTGGGTCAGCGTTCAGCTGGAACCTGTGTGTGTCCTTATTGATCGAACTCGAGTTCCAGCCGAACGCTGCATGGCACTTGTGGTCAATCTGTTCCCTGCGCTCACCTCCGGTAGGTGGCCTCAAGAAAATTCAGCACTACGACCTCGTTAGCTTCAAGGTGTTGAGCAGGCACGCTCGAACATATTATGCGTGAGTGTGCAGATGGCAAGGAGACCAAGTATGTGCTTCGGAGAAAATAGGAAATGTGAAATTACCAGGTGGGGTGTAGGACCACAGGAGACGCAAACTTTGTGTTCCACCTTTGCCGGGGATGCTATCTTCGGCAGTTTTCTTTCAGAGGCTCCTGGCACGAAACTGCATAACAAGTTCATTTGTGCAACATCGCTGATGAGTAGCACACAATACATTCCGTGTTACCATTGCCACAATACTGCTCCTTTTTGTTTTTGTAGGTTCATTTGACCATAGATGGTTCGTAACAGCGTGCTCTCTTGTGGCGAGTAGGTGACGGAAATCTTTCATTGTTGCGCAGTCCGACGAAGAAGCTGGAGAACGGCAACGGCTGCCACAATGGGGCGACGTCGTGGCCAGGACCTCGCGGCGACTCCGGGACCGTGCGGGAGCGCCGCACAGCCGCCGAATCCTAAGTGTCTTGGACCACCTGTGCTCCGGCGTCTCTAAAAGTCGCCTCTCTCCTTTCTTTCTCACTGCTCCAGCAAGCCAACACGCGCGTGTAATCCGCGGTTTTTACTGGTGGTGTTCGCGTAGGGTTTGACAGTTTTTTTTTTCTTTCGCCAAGGAACATCTTTGTACACGGGTGTGTATGTGAAGAAAGTTTGCAGCTTAGGATCGTCCCCAAAAGGAAAATGAGTGGCAAAATTTGTCAAAATACGATTTCCCCTTCCTCCCTTCCTGGATGTTTTGCTTGACCTTTACATCGTCACATCGAGCAACAAACTTAAGCCTCCTGGTCTGCGCTTGCGAGAAATGGGAAAGTAAAAATTGGGTGGCTGGGTGGCAAAGCCCAATTACAATAAATTGTCTTTCAAGCCTCTGAAGAAAAAAAAAAGAAAAAAGAAAGCGCACTTTTTTGACGAGCGTTGAAGTGCTCGATCTGGATTCACGAAGCTCCGCTGCGCTGAGGAAGGGCTGGGCTGTCTTTGAAGAGGACTGTCATCAGTCAATGTGTCCCCCCCGTAAGCCGCATCGCCGTCGGGCTGTTGAAAACATCTGACTGTTGGTAAACAGACAGGCTAGCCAGTCAACTTTCCACATTGTGAAAATCCTAGATCGAGGAGCTCGGAAGAGGGAGTCTGTTTTCTTTTTCTCTGTTCCTCAGTCTCACGCTTTCGCAAATTTGAGAATCTTTTTGTTTGAGTTGAGGCTCATACCAGTCTGAGACTTGAAAGTATGGCTGCTGAAAGCCAGCCTCGGGTGGAACTTCTACGTGCCACATCCCATTCAATTTTGGCGGTCGACTTTGAGTTGTAGACGGTCCTTTCAGACACCCCTTATATATATAGTATATATATATATATATATATATATATATCTTGTATGTTTAGGTCCTCGCCTGCCACGCTGCTGCCGAAGCCTTTTGCTCGACCCACTTTTCTAAAGACCATGGCATTCTTTCCAGTTATGGAGGGCGATTTATGTTCTCCTCTTTGGCTGCGGGATTTCAGAAGACTTTCGCAATTGTTCTGGGAGATCAGTGCTCTTACTCCCGGTTTTGTACCGTGCTGCGATCGATGACCCAGGAGACATTTTTTGAGATCTTTGTGAGAGAATATGGGACTTTTTCTTTTTGGTCTGAGCACCAGTGACACTGCGTTTCGATGTGGCAATCATTGATCAGGGTGTGGGTGGTGCTGTGACCGTTGGCGAGCTTTCGCCATTCTTCTTTGCGAGTTGGGACATGGTTCTTCCCATTTGTGAAGTGCGATGTGATTCTCGTATCTACATCATTCTTCGGCGCATGTATGACAAAAAGTGTGTTGGAGTTAGTAGTGCTTTTTCTACAACCTCTGTTTTTTACGAGGGAATTAAAAGAGGGGTGACTCCTAACGGTTGCTTAGTGTATTGGCCATGGCGGACTTTTCTCCTTTGGCCACCAATTGGCTCGTCTTGATGAAGAATGAGCTTTGGCACCATGCGCAGCAACTGAGGCACTCGGCTTTCGACATTTAAAGGATAAATGCCTGTATTCATTCAATTTTTGTTTTAGTCTTTTGGTACCCACCATCAGCACAGCCTTCTTATGTAATGCATGCCACAGCCAAATCTATTTTTTGGAATTTTAGTTATTGCCCTTGTTTGTTGGGCAGAAGAAAAAAGAGATTTTTTCTGTTTATTCACAATCTCTTGTCTCTTGAAAAGACGTGTTGGTAACAATTCTTGTTCCTTACTACAATTTTGCGTCTCGGACACGGAACATTGGCCCTTGTCGGCAAAATAATATTTTCTGCACAACTAAACTATGTCAGAAGTCGCCCAAAACCATTGATTCCAGCTGTCCAAGCGAAGCATGGAAGTAACAGAAGCCGACCAGGGAAATTCGGAAGTGGAGCTTTTGGTGGTGCCCTACAATGGCAACTGACGTTTCAGCTACACCTTTTTACAGAACTTGGGCCATCATCGTGAGACTGCCCAGAATTGTTTGGTCCTTTCAATGCAAAGGAAATGCAGGCTCCTGTAAGCACTGGACTTTACCTAAACCAAGTGTATCGGGAGCAAAGTATTTGCGAGTCTAAATCGAAAACTTCAGCACAAGACACAGCTGATGTAAACTGGGACGTTCGCTTGGAGTTGCCCCTTCTTTTAAAATTCTCGTTGCAAGCTGTAACGAACAAAACATTTGTGGGTGCGAGCCACCCGCAGTTTAGTGGAGTGTTTTGGCAATTTCGTTCCCCTTTACTACTCTTCTTTTTGTGCGTTTTTAAAACCTGCCGTATTGAGGTGGGTGCATTGTGTGAGTGTAGAGTGGGGTGCTGTGAAGACAATTGTCTTCTATGTGTTTATTCTCATGTTTAATGGGACAGCTTGTGCATAGACTGCAAGGTTTTTCAACCTAGCCACTATTATTCCTGCAGCAAGGTTGAATACCGGCATGCATAAGCACGTGTTGAATCTGTCATTGAGCTTTTCTTTGCTGACCAGCTGCAGCCTTTGTGGATGTCATGTGTTCTTGGTGTGCTTGAGACAATGTCGTGAAAGAGGGTCTGTAAGAACATCAGTGAGTCATATCTTTTCCCTTTCACTTGTCACATTTTTAGTAGGCCTGTTTCAAAAAACTGGCCTTCCCCGATCAAATTACAGGCCGAATGTTTGCGTGCATGTATGCCCCAGACTGTTTTTCAAGAACATTTGCAGACCAATGTAATTTCTTGAAAATGGAGCAAAAAAATCTGCTGTTGTGTTCTATATGTCTATATTCTTGGTGTCCAATTAAAAATGGTGTTCCTGCCTTTTTTAGGGGTTTTAGTTCTCTCTCTCTCCTCAGCTTTTCTTTTATTGTTTGAATGAGGCATTGCATATATAATCTTGGTCCTTGTGGACCTCATTACTTCCATTTGGGATTTCGGTGCAACATCTAGGGAGCTTCACAAACCAGTTTTCTAGGCAGCATTTTCAAGGTAGTTTCACTACTCGGTCCAGGAGCTCGGCACGGTCCTCCGTGGCAGCATTATCAGGAGCTTAATGTTGGGCATTATTTCAATAATAACCGAAAGAAACCCATGTGCAATCGCTCCCATCAAGCGAACATGAAGTGCATGAATGAGGATGTCTACGGATGTAATTTATATATGCATCTGCCGCCATTCACGATCTTGACATGGTCACTGGATTGCCACCGGACCAAACTGCAAGACATGTCAGCCACTGCCTTATCAAGAATCTAGGATAAACCTGAAATTAATAATGTGAGTATAGGTAGTTCAAACGAAACACGCTAAAAATAATTATTTTTTATCTTAAAAACAGTAAATTTTTTTAGAAATGTAGTGCATATTTTTTGTTGTTGGTGCATATTCCTCAAAATCATGCAGAAATGCAATATCAGCAGTTTAGGGGTATTGAAGTGCGGTGAAACCTTGGCGTCATTTTTCTTTCTCCAATCAATGTAATTTCCAGGTGTTGCCGGCTTCTTAAATGATCAAAAAAAGCTGTGGTTGAGTGCCTTTAGCTTCGTATCAGACTGGAAGATGGAATTCAAAATCTCTGCTTAGCTGCTTGTGAACTCTCTCATACAAAATTTTGAGCATGTCGCTGTAGGTTGCCGTTTTTTCCCAGAACTCTAAAAATGTAGTGTCTGTATCGTGGTTTACAGAATCATTTATGCGCGAGAAACGATTCCCCACATTTTGATCCACAGTGTATACGAACATTGCCTTTGGAGCCTTTATTTGGGGGCTTCCGAACATACTGCAGGGTATTGAAGTTTAGGCACCTTTGAAATGCTAGCTGGTTCCTGCTTAGGAAATATATCAAAAAGGCTATTTAAAATTTAGCAATTGCGGCATCAACAAGGTTAAAAAGGTTGCTGCCTTAAGAGCCTGAATCCTCACGTGGATGGATCAGTCTTCATAACATTGTTTCTCTAAGTGTATGAAACTTGATAAATATTTTGTGGTTGAAATCTCAGTGTCAACTTTCACATTTTTACGTTTTGAGCAGGTTAAGTTATGCTCTGTTTATGTGAAGTGTCATGTATATCCTTTTGAATTGTATTGTGCCGATGTAGTTTGCTTTGCGGCACTAAATTTCTTCGGATTTGTTGGTGTGGTGTTGAGCCTGCATCATGAACACAATGCTTTGTATGCATTTTGGTGAGTCATTTGGTGATTGAACTTCTCTCTCCTCACTTTTCCTTGACCAAAGATAAAGAACGGTATCTAGTTCAATACATCTCAAGGTACTTTTTGCTTCTTATTGGATTTCCTTGTGTATCATTTTTTAAGACTTTCCTGATGTTTATAAGATCTGTGAAGATGACAAGCAGTTTTTGTGCCTGTTGACAGATTAATAAAAAGAAAAATTGGGCTTGTTTTTCCACAGATGTTTGTCCAAAATTGCTTTTGCCACATTTCCTAGGAATCATTGATTCTGCTGGGAAGTAAGTGACAAATGGTCTGCATCAACTGTTTGTGTGGTTTTGGGTAAAAATATTAGCCCTTAATTATGAACTCGTACTTGAACTACAGGGGGCGCTTCCCTAACTATCATTATCATCGTTTGTGACGTCATGGGTAGGACAGACTAGGACAGAACGCGCAGATCTTGGATTCCTCGGCTTGTCAGCTCGCTTCATGCGCTGTTTGGGCAACGCGCAACAAAGCCTGTTTCACGCGTTGTGTTTATTTGGTGAAGTGATATTGGTAGTAGGACATTTGACCAAAGCTTGAAAACTTGGCACGCATAGTTGTGCTAACAAACATTTTTGGCTCTGAGGCGTCGAAGCGCTGGGATGGTGTGCTCTTCTGTGCCCCAAACACAAAAAGCTCGAGAATGATAATAGAATATCCAACTCTTTACCCCACTATAATATCTACCACGGCGAATAGTGTGTATATTTTTATTATAATTCGAAAAAAAAAAAGAAACGGAGAAAGGAATGTTTTATCAACTTAAAAATACGAAAGCGAAATTCAAGAACCTCACGCGTGTGTAGTAAATTTAACACTTTAGTGGAAGGGACTCCGTGTATCCTGTTGGTTCCAATGAGTCCTGTGAGTGCTAGTCTCCTACTGTTCCAAGTTGATCCCTTTAATTTTGTAAACCAGTAAACACATTTTCTCTAAATAACTGGCAGGAAGAAGTGGTGGCTGGCTTTCGGAGTCGTTTCAATTAAATCGCTGCTTATTCACCCGGTCGACGCGAAACGTGCGAGAGCACCTTGCGATCGAAGTCTTAAATCTTGTAATGGACCTAAATGCGCATAATGCGTGATGCGCTTCTCAGCGAGCAATTTTAAACTTGTAAACAATTCTTAGTAAACATTGGATAGAACAAATTATGCAATCGCCTGAATTTGCCTTGCCATGTCTGACAATTTAAGAATGTATGAAAACTGCTTTCGAGCAGAAGTCTCGATGTGACAAACTTCTTTGCCACGTATTCGATGCGGGAGGAGCTAGGCGTCAGTTGCTGACGAGCAACTGTCGAATCGCACTGATAGAAGTGTCGGTATCGGCAAGCACTATAGCTAAAGCAAGTGTGCGGCGCTTCGCAACACAACTGCGCGCGTGCACAGCTAAGAAATTAGCTCGTCATTTACTCTGGTGAATGCAAAACTTTTTCTACATTTTAACATTTTAAAGTTTTTCAATATAAAATGCAACTTAGAGGCACTGTTATTCACTAGCAAGATCACTCACAGAAACGGCATACACGTTTCCTGAATAAATAAACCGTTTTTAATCGGCATAGATGCCAACTAACAGAGCCACTCCGTGCTTCGACATTGCGCGACGTCTGCTCGCATCGTACCAGCAGTCGCACGAGGGCGTCTGCGAGGTTGCACCACCTAAAACATCTCGTCGCCAATAACAAAATTGATTATAAGGGATACTTCCATCAATTTTCAGGTTTCTGCTCAAGATGTTTGCATCTTTCAAGGCCGTAATTGTTTTTTTTCTTCTTTTTTTAGATTGTGAAATAAGGCAAGTTTAGATTAATTATAAATGCGTTAGACTGAGGGGTTTCACTAGGGTGCAAAAACACTGACCTTTCAAACAGCTGCATGCTTATTACAGGTTTAGTGGTTGTGAAGTTCTTTGGCAGCTTGCCATTGGAAGTTAGTATGTCCTGTAAATTATGGTACGAACGGATGTCTTGTGGTCTCGTTTTCACTATAGGGTGTTTTCACTGACGTAATTTCGTCCACCATTTTGTTGTTGTGAGCTGTCTGGCGTGTGCCAAACTCGAGCATTCCAAGGGTTTACATGCCCCCTCAAATGCATAGAGCACTGCCGACATCATCTCAACCGGTTACGATGTAATCCTTCAATGTAGTAAATTTGTTTGAAAAAACAAACTAACGACAAAATGGCGGATTGACGTCATATGCAAACAACCTATAGGGCTGACTCCTATATGCCTGAAAGTTTTACAAGCACAGAAGAAAACACTAGTGGTTGGTTTTCAAGAGATGGGCTACCCATTGATTCTATTTGGTGCATGCAGGGGTGGAGCGATTCTTGATTACATTTTGTCGTGACAGTTGGGCTCGGATGTATGTTAAAACTGGAAGTACCTCCAAGCAGGTGGGAACGGAGGGTGTTATGACGCAAAAGGCATTCACAATGCCGAATTATTGAAATACCGAAAACCGCAACACCTAAAAATTATAAGCTAAAAAATCAAAATTCCGAAATATTAAAAATTTGAAAATTCAATTAGCCGAACTGAACCCTAAGCACCAAAAATTGAAAATTAGAAAATATGACGTTCAATAACAAGCCCCTGGGGATACACATTTTTTGTCACATAAGGTAGGAATTTCACGTCTATTGCAATTCAAATTGATAGATTGTGTGCAATTGCTCACAGAAAGCGCAGGACGTCGACCTTTTCACGGATGTCTAAAGCGGCTGCAAGACGCTCTACGCGCGTATCCTTTGCTGCTTGCTTGTGGATGGTGTTGCCAAATCCCAGCAAACAGTCGTTTTCTGTTTGCTGGGATCCGGGCAAAATGGTCCCACTCAAAATGTCCCGGGACAAAATGGCCCCCGAACAAACAGATCCCGGTCAAAATGGTTCCAAGCGCAAACCCGATCAAAATGACCCTAGGTAAATTTTGCGCCATATTTTGTTTGCTTTTCGGAACACGTGGAGCGAAAGCTCGCACTCCAGGACCCAGAGATTTTGACTTCAATCCCCACCCCTGCCCGTTTCGGTCTGGATGAGCATCGTACCAGCGAGGGATCGTGTATCACCACTGCGGGGCGCACGTTAAAGTCCCCAGGCTAACTGTCGTACTTATATACTGGCTAAATTTCTCATCTACAGCTGAGAGACAAGTCGCACATTGAGGCTGACTAAACAAACGCACAACACGATTACTTTATTCCGTCGTGTGGGGGAGATTTAGAGTTTATATTTATTTTGATTTGTGTATGGTGCTCCCAAACAGCTTAAATGCCTAAATAGGGTGGCAGGTAGACACAGTCTGTAACAATATTATGGTAACAACCTAATGAGCAATTATTGATCGTACACATTTTTTGAACATTTCAAAGGGCATAAAAAATCCATATCAGCGTTATTTGACTTATCATAGAGGAGTTGCATACGAATCAAGGGAGTTCCAGATTGCGAGGAGCAGGGGTAAAACATCTACCTATTTTGTCGTCGGGGAACATGAAACAAAATCTTATCAAGTAACAAAGGGGATTCAATAAGAGCATTGAGTACTTTGTATATGAACACTAAATCACGAATTATTCTTCTTTCAAAAAGAGGCGACAGGCGAAGGGTTTCTAAAAGGCTCACATAATCATAATGTGGCGATCATAAACAATTCGAACAAGCCGTCGTCGCACCCATTCCAAATGGTGTGTTTGATTTACGCCAGGGGAATTCCATACAGTTGAAGAAAATTCTAACTTTGCCAAAACTAGTAAGCGAAAAAGATGAAGTATACACGAATAAGCTGTGGAAGTTTTGAGTAGTACATGATGCTACACCTAGCAAACGAAACGAATCATTCACAATTTTACTAATATGAGTGCTAAACTTCCGGCGTGAATCAATCAAATCCCCCAGGTCACGCACAACTGAAGATCTTGAAATGTCGGAGCCTTCTAATGTATAAGGATGAACAATGATATGAGCCTTCCATGAAAAGAAACAGCTTTAGTTTTTACGGTATTTAAAGATAACATATTTGCATTACACCGAAGATGAAGCATCATTGTCAAGCTGCAATAGCTCACAGTGCGCACTGGTGCTAATGATGACGTAAATTTTAATATCGTCAGCAAATTGAAGCACCTAGCTCTGAATTGTCTACACCAGTCGCAAGATCATTTACCAATATATTAAAAAGTAGTGGTCCAAGGTTAGACCCTTGCGTCACTCCGGATTTTAAGGCGTAAGGAGAAGACCTGTGCCCTAAATAAGATACTTTGTTCGGGCGATCCCTGAGATAGCTTTATTCAAACCATTTACAAAAGCCAACAGCAACACCCAGGTTAGATAACTTTGTTAACAATCGCATGTGATCTACACGATCAAACGCTTTAGAACAGTCAAAATGCATTACATCTACCTGCACTCGGAACCCAACGAAAGACTTTGAAAATTCCAATAAGGTAGTAAGGTTTGTCTCAACAGATCGCCCGTGACAAAAACCATGCTGGCGCAGGCTGAGCATGGGCTTAAAATGGAAACTGATATGATTAAAAATTTATTTTTCAAATATCTTAGAAGAGGTAGCGAGCAGCGCAACTGGCCTATAATTGTCGACACACATGGTGCTTCCAACTTTGTGGACTGGCATAATCAAAGCGTTCTTTCATGCCTAGGGAAACGTACTTGTCTTAAGACATATTGAAGATATGTAACAGCACAGGAGTCAGTATTTTACAGCACCCCTTGACTATGAAGGAAGGAATCCCTCTTCCCCAGATGATTTTTTGGAGCAAGCTCCTCAATCGCGGAAATCACGTCATCAGTAGTCAATTTAGGAGTGGACGTAAGGCGGAACGTTTCTTGGCACGTGATTATAATAGCCGAAAAGGGTGTGATGGGATTTTGTATAGAGAGAGATACTTAGCAAGCAGATTGCAAACACCCGGAGGACCGGAAGTGTAACATGAGACGGTCTTCAGTATGATGACCCTCAGATCTACCAGATGGTCTGCTTTATCTAACATACTCGCAAAGTCGGTCAGGGCGGCGCTTCAAGTCAGACTCAACAGAGTCCTACCACATCTGTGTATCTCTTTTGAGAAACATCTTCACCGTAAAACGATGATCCTTGAATAAGGAGTGCCATCTTTCCAAACCGGAAGACTTGTATTTCTTGTGAAGCCGTGATTTCAAGAGCAATGCCTGCCAGAGATCATGTGAAAACCACAAGGGAAATTAATCTCGGCCACTTTGTTTTACCGCTATAAAGCGATTCATTGTACAGGGTGTCTCAAATAATGGCCATCTCTTTAAATCGACTGCAAAAATCGGTTTCTTAACCTATCGCTCTACGATTTTGTGCAGCGTTGCCCACAGGTGGTGTATTTTTTTTAAATAAAATTTGCAAAGAGCTGTGGCAATAGCCACTGGGAAAAGAAGAAGAAGATCAGTTCGATCTTAAATTTCGTCAGACGTGGTCGGTTTTCGTCTGTCCACATTGGTGACCCGGATGTGATCTTCTTCTTTTCCCAGTGGCTATCGCCACAGATTGAACTTACGTGAAGAAAAAGTAATAAAAGAAAAAGGCTTAACTAATATGGATATTCTGGGGAAGGAAATTAAGCTGAAAATAAAAAGTGCCAAAGATCACTTTTATTCCTCCCTAGGTGAAAAGCTTAGGCGTAGTCCAAAGGAGATGTGGAAGTTTGTAAAATCTAATGGCAAAGAAAATAGTACTCTCCCTCCTATTTTAGCTGAACAAGGTTATGTCATTAATGATGTCGACAAAGCGAACTGTTTTAATGATTACTTTCAGTCAGTTTTGCAGTTACTACAAGAAACATGCTTTCGGAACCAGCTTCTTGTCATTTTGAGGCTATGTCAGATATCACTGTATCGTATGATGGAGTTGTCAAACTTCTGTCTGAACTAACAGCTAACTCTTCCACTGGGCCAGATCATTTTTGCATTTTTAAAGATGCTCTATATAACTTGTTATTTTTTGATATATGACTGTGCTTATTTTGCCTGTTGTTACTCCTTTGTATTTCCCACTCCCCTCTGTAATGTCTTCGGACCTTGAGGGTAAATAAATAAATAAATAAATAAATAAATATACCTTGTTCTGTTTTGAAATCTTGTGCATTCAATATTGCCAAGTTTCTGGTTGTCTTATTTTATTTATCCCTGTCGTCAAAGAAACTGCCTCTGGAATGGAAATTCGCGAATGTTGTTCCTGTGCATAAGAGTGGTCCCCGTTCTTTGGTTTCCAACTATAGGCCCATTTCACTAACCAGTGTGTGTTGCAAGACTCTTGAACATATAATTTACTCTAACATATTTCATCACTTGCAAGCAAATATTTTTTGTCCAGTTTCAACATGGCTTTAGGGCAGGCTTCTCTTGCGTCACTCAGTTAGTCGAATTTTCGTATGATATGTTTCTTCTTCTTTTGATTCTGGGAAACAGGTTGATTGTATAATGTTAGATTTTAGTAATGATTTTGATACCGTTCCACACTCGTTATTGCTTTTAAAACTCTCATCTTTAGGTTTACCTATTTCTGTCCTTGGTTGGATAGCCGACGATCTTGTACCGGTCGCTCCCAAAAAGTAGTCATTAATGGCTCAGAATCTTACTTTGTTTCCGTAACGTCGGGTGTTCACCAAGGATCCGTGCTTGGTCCGCTTCTGTTTTTAACCTATATAAATGATATAGGCTTCGGAACCACCTCCAAAATAAGACTATATGCAGATGATTGTGTGTTATACAGGAATATAAATAACCAGGACGATGCTGCCGCTTTACAAACTGATCTTGATCAAATAGTCACATGGTGCAACAAATGGAAAATGAAACTGCATTTTGCAAAGTGTAATTGTATCCGCTTTAGCAGAAAGCGTCTAAACATAGAGGCTCATTGCTATCTAGATGGAAATCAGATTACCTTGGCGAAGGATGTGAAGTATTTGGGTATCATTTTTTCATCTAACCTAACGTGGAGTAGTCATGTTGAATTTATAACGATGAAAGCAGGACGGGTACTTAACTTTATAAAGAGAAACTTTAAATACGCACCTCGTGACGCCAAAGAAATACTATACATTTCTAACGTACGTTCTCTCTTAGAATATGCGGCTGTAGTATGGGATTCCGACACTAAAACCTTAATTGATAAACTTGAGGCCATCCAAAATCGCTCTGTCCGCTTTGTTACTAACTCTTATCATTTTCATACCAGTGTCACTGCATTAAAAAAATCATTGTCATGGGACTCGCTCGAACTTCGCCGGAGGTTATCAATTAAGGTACTCTTTTCCGAATAAAGTGGTTCGTGAACGTACCGGCATTGATGAGAATATCTACCTAAAACCACCTACTTTTACTTCCCAGAGATTAGACCACTCGAAGAAAATACGAGAAATATCATGCCGCACATCTGTTTTTCAATCGTCCTTTTCCCACGAACTACAAATCAGTGGAATAGGCTCCCCGAAGCTGTGGTTTCGGCTTCGGATGAAACATTTGATTGTCTTTTAGGTCGTTACTTACACGAGAATGATCCATGACTGATGTATTGTTTTGCATTGTGCTGATGTTAGCAGCTTACAGTAGATACGTGTATGTTGTGTTCAATTTTTTTTGTGTGTGATTACGCACTGTATTACTTGTAGCAGATGTCACCATGTATTGATATTTTTTGCATCTCCATTTGTGTATTTGTTCTGTTTACATGTAAGTTACCCCCCTACAATAATGCCCCCAGGGCGAAATGTAGGTAACGAATAAAAATAAATAACTATTATGGAAACGCAGCGAAGCCACCGGTCTTAACGGGGCGCCGTTTGGCACGGGAGACAATACGGCGCCGGGAGCCGGGGTCATTACCAGACGATCCTTTCGACTTAAAAGCGGCGCAAGCTTTTTCGATGTCAGGTGCCAATGCATGAGTTTATCATCTTTACTAATAAAACACATTGAATGGACACAGAATCTATTAAAACAACCGTTTGTCGGATTAATTTGACCGTTTTTTCGAGGTACTTACGTTGTTTGCTTTGCAGTTCCTTGTTCTTACCGCGCCTTTTTTTTTGGTTCTGTGGCAGCCGCCGCCTGCGGAACGCGCGTCGCTTTTGAGTCGAAAGGTAGTCTGCTAATGACGCCGGCTCTCGGCACCGTATGCTCGTTCGTTGGCGGCAGTTAGCGTCGCTTCCACTTGGGCCATCTCTTGTCTCCCGTGGCAAACGGCGCCCTATTGTTTAAAGAGCGGTGACTTTTCTGCGTTTCCATATGTGGTAAGCCTTTTTCTTTGTTTACTTTTTCTCAGGTAAGTTCGCTCTTTGCAAATTTTATTGAAAAAATGCACCACCTGTGGGCGCAGTTGTACAAAATCGTAGCGCCATAAGCAAAGAAACCAATTTTTGTGGGTCGATTTAAAGATCTTGACCGCTATTTGAGACACCCTGTAGTCTTCATGATATCCACCAGTAAAGAAACAGCACGGTCAACATCATCATTTTGGTAAACGTCGTACCAACCAGTATTGTTCAAAGGATGGAGGCTGCGCATTCGAAGTTCTAGATTAAAACAGCGCAAGGACACGGACAAGAACAAGAAGGTAGACGAGCAAGGCGCTGTTCGTCTACCAGCGCCTTGTTCGTCTACCTTCTTGTTCTTGTCCGTGTCCTTGCGCTGTTTTAATCTTTAATCATGAAATACCAACTAGCCCAAACTTCTAACTTAATCAAAGTTCTAACAAACAGGGATGAAACCGTTACTGAGAAAGGAGGGTGCCACTTGCCTATGGGAACAACAGGATCGATGATAGTGTTCTCCGATGCTTCTCGGATGTTGATTAGACAAAAAGATCAAAGATATTTCTGGCAGCATTTATAGTGCCTTTAATTTGGTCAAGTCAATTAAAATGGACAAAATCGTGTAGCTCCTGTTCGCATCCAGAACTATGTTCGTCCCTAAATAGGTATAAATCCCCTCAATTCTAAGCAAAATAAATCCCTAAAAAAAAATTGTAAGCTGAAAAGTCAACCAACGTAGAAATGTGATTTAAAGTATGGCTTAGTGTAATAAGACGAGAACGAGGTGGGAAGCAAAAGTTTTTGATAAGCAGATTAGGTTCATTAGCGACTTCAACTTCAATCGAAACGCTTTCATTTACCTGAAGATCAGTTGGTCGAAAATATGATAAAGACTTCCGCACCGCAGTAAGTGCCCCTTGTAAAGTCAAAGACCAACCTGTCGAGTCACGGTCACATCGAAAAACTCGATAGTCATTAGTAGAGTATTCAGGACTGGATATAGAACTGGTGAGCCAAGTTTCAGTAATGCACAATACATCAAAGTCAGAAACTAGAACTGAATAAAAAAATATGCAATACACCAAAAGTTTAAAACCTGAACTTATTAAAAATATTGCAGACCTAGTTCAGTTCATAATGCGTTTATTGGCCATAATCTAGGGGGAAAAGTCCTACCACGACAATTTTGTTTGTATATTTGTGAACTGCTAATTGCGGCAAGTTATATGGAGTTTCTACAGTGGTCCCCAAAAAGTCAAGAGCAAACAGGGCCCGACAAACAAGCAGATAGGAGGATCCGCGCCCTTTCCAACCTTCGTTTTCCTCCTCTCCCCAACAAGAAAGAGGAAAATTACCCCTCTCCACGTTTGCCATTTCTGGAGACATGGCTGACGTTTGGGGTGCCAATACGCACTCGCGTGGTGGTACCGGTGTGAGAATCGGGCTCCAGCTCTGATGATTGTCCTCATAAAAAGGGCTTGTACTCCTTCCGACTTGAAAATAAGGTAAGGCACTAATACTGCTCGTATAGCAAAACAGAATTAATTACGCGTCGCAGACGGCCTCGTACGCTGTTCACGACGATCATCCAGATGACGGCCATTTTGATAGCACAAGTGCGCCCCATATGTCATGAAAGTTCGAATCTTGGCGGATTAGAAAAGATTAGCCCAGGGCAGTCGTGATTCCACAAACACAACAAAAGTGAAGTCGCTTGTCCTTCCTTTCTGTTTTCACTCCCTTGACGCTTGAAGGCCCATACGCACATTCGCGTTTGAGCGCGGTGCGTTCCGTAGCGGCAAGCGGACGCGTTGCGTTGCGAAGAGCGCTTGCGCCAAACTTGTACGCACAGTTGCGTTGACACGCAGTTAACCGCAGTCAAAAGCCAATAAGAACGCGCTATCGTTGCTAGCGGCTCACAACATGGCGGCGCACAGCCACAGCGTCGAAGTGTTCGATCTTGGGACAATCCCGCCGGCTTCCCCGACGTTTTGTCAAGCTTGAACCATCGCAGCCTTGGAAGCACACTCCCCACCGCTCCCCAAAAACGGAAAAGCAAGTTCTGCGAGCGCAGAACCGGATACGTCTCTCCGAGTCGGCCGAGTGGCGAGAGCGAACACGTCACCCTCCTCTCCTCTCTCGGCTTCTGATTGGTCACCGCAACGCTTCGGACCGCAACGCACCGCAACGCTTCGGAAAGTTGAGCGAGTCTCTACTCGCTTGCGTCGCGCTGCGAAGCGTTGCGGGAAGGCGCGCGTCGCCCCGCAAGCGACCGCTCCTGGCCGCAAGGACGCCGCAACGCACTCAAACGCGTCCAAACGCGAATGTGCGTATGGGCCTTGACTGCGTTGCCTACTTTGTTACCTAAATCCTAGTGCTGACCTTCGGGCTTGAAAGCATGCAAAAGAAAACTCAAAAATGCCACTTCACAAAATTTTTCGTGTGCTCGCGCCTCTTCGAGTCTTTTCGTTCAGAGGACATCAGCGACAACTATTTCCTGTCTGAGGTTCTCGCTGAAACACTGGTTAGTACATATTTTTATTCTACATAGCACGCATTTGTCTTAGTCCACGTAATATGGTATTTATTTTCTCTGGTTCTTTAATATTCCAGCAATCGCATCAAAGTGAACAACCATGGAGGTGTCCGAGCCCTCCACGTTTATCTCAAGATAAAGATTGCGGGACGGCAGCCTAAAAGAATACGCATGCCAGAGGAGTAAGCTGCGGCGTAGCATCAACCTGACATTTCCCTCTGAAGATGAAATGACGAAATTCAACATCCTGCTACAGAAAACTAAAGTCGCAAATGAAGGTAATTCTCTAAACACAATAATAATGAAAGCTCTGGAGTGCCTCTTGGAGGCGCCGCGTTGTCCTGGAACTAACAGATCTGGACATGTAACAAGCAAGTTCAGAACGACATGCGAATCAACGTTAGTTGTTTGCGACAGGTCCGCGCTCTTTGAGATGTTGAGGACTCTGCTGGACCACAGGACAACTTGTCCAGAGACCTTGGTATTAGAAAACACGACTCCCTCCGGCTTTGGGTCTACACTCCACTGGAAATGCAAGGACCACTCTTTGATTCTTCGCACCAGCAGCAAGATCGGAGACTTGCGATTTGTTGACTGTCATTTTGCCCTTGCGTATATCTGCAGCGGTATGCTCCCAGTGCAGTTTCAGAAGTTCTGTGAGTTCAGCACCTTACCATACTCTTCAAGAGCTCTAGAAAGCCTGGCAACAAAAATCAAGGCAGCAGTGAACCTGTTGAAGATGGAGTCTCTCGCAGCAGCCCGGCAAGAAGAGTGTAGGGATAGTCAACCCCGACTGCCTCTACAACTAGTATAAGCATTGAGACGGACGCGCGGCATGCGTGTCGCAAAAACTCTTACCACACAGATGTCGTTGCGATTGGTCAAAAGTCGGACAGAGTGGTAGGAATTGTTCATGTGACGAAGGATGAGGAAATTTCTTCCCAGAAACACGAAGCCTTGGGTACAAGGAAAATGTATGAGTATTTTGACGGTAGGGGGATTCACGTGAATGATCATGCGCATGATAGAAACACCTCTATCAACAAGATAATTCGAGACAGGAATAGCAACACAACAAATTCAAATGATCGATGGCACGCCGCAAAGAGTATCAAGAAGGGCATGATGGTCATATCCTCAGGACCAAAGAAAAATGAAGGTAAAACATGGCACCATGAACTCTCTGACAAATGCCAGGCAGTGCGCAATCACGCCTACTTCGCTATGGACAACTGTGGTGGTAGTGCTGATAAACTGCGAGCAACGTTGTTGAACTGCGTAGAGCATTTTTCAGGCAACCATCAAATGTGTGCTTCCGATTCGCAATGTAAAACAGTTGGTCACGTTCTAAGCACTCTCCTCATCAAAGATCCCGTGGCTGTGGACCTTCTGACGAAATTTATAAAATCAACAACTGTGTACAGGTTTGCTCAAGATTTTGTACACTCTAAGAATACCTTTTTTGTTGAGTCCTTCAACAACACAATGCTCATGTACTTAGACAAAAGGATTCATTACAAGAACGAGAATTATGACCTGAGGCAAAGTCTAGCAGTTCTTGACTGGAACGAGCACGTCGGACGAGAACACACGTCTGTCAGTGTTGGACAAAATACTCGATAAAAGTATTTAAGTTAAGTTACTAAATACCTGCCACATAAGGTATTTAAAATACTACTCAAGTTACTTTCATTGTAAAGTATCTTGAGTAGAGTACAAATACTTAGAAATGTATTTCAGTTACTTTTAAAGATACTTCCGCTTTGCTTAATTTGTATCGACGTCATTGACAACGACAATTATGCAGCTACGCAAATCTGGGTTGCCAGAATGGTTTATTAGCACGCAACAACACAAAACAGGAAAGAGAAAAAAGGTATCTCAGGGCTATTTTATGCAGTCCGACTACAAAAAGCAAAATATTGTCACGTATGATAAATGATGAGGCGGCGAATAACTGAGGAAACTAAACGTTTAATGGGTCGAACTTGTTCCCAAATCAAAATAGAGAAAGGCTAGCGTCGCAGGCGTCGATGTCGGCGAAATAGCAGGATCGACCGCTGGGGCGAGACTGACTCCGGACGGGTGTATCTCAAAACGTCCCATTCGCATTTGAACCTTGCGCATTTCGTCCCATTCTCATTTGGTCCTTCTCGTTTGAACCTTCTCATAAGATCCGAATCGTGTTTTTCGCAACTGGGCCCATTCTCATTTTGCCCGTTATCTGAAAACGTCCCATTCGCATTTTGACCGAGCGCATTTCGTCGCATTCTCATTTGGTCCGCCTTGTTTGAACCTTCTCATAAGATCCAAATTGTATTTTTCGCAACTGGGCCCATTCTCATTTCGGCCGTTCGCGCCACGACCGAATGGCACTAGTTTGGCATGCTTCTAACGTTGTTATGCCTTCGCGGCTTTGTTGATGAGCCTTACCTTGCTTGGGCCCCCAGCATACCATCAGATATATGGTACGCACTGAGAATCGTACAATGACGCCTGCTTCCCTTCCTCTAAGCAAACAAAAAAAAAGTGATGAACATTTAATTTGGAAACTTCGTTTGAACAGAAATAGCATACATAATAGCAATGGTTCTCAACCATTGATGTTTCGCGGACCCCTTGTAGAAAGGTGGAGATGATGGAGGACCCCGTTCGGTGTGAGGGGAATAGAAAGGTATAGGCTATCATGACACTGATTTAATAAATGAATATAACTAATTGCTAGTGTGAAGTAGACTTATTTCATTGACATACACACGAGAGTACTCACCCGAAAATTGGAACGCTTCTTCTCAACGTGAAGAAAGACATTTTATATTGCCGTGCTTGACTGATGGGACAGGGCTTCGCGGACCCCTAGAATGCCTTTGCAGAGCCCCATTTGAGAACCACTGCATTATAGAAGTGGTGTCATTGTCCCAATTCGAGAGACCCCGAACAACGTGACATCTCGGAATATGATCTGGCTGCGATAAATAGTTGGGCTGTTTTATTGTCAGCTAGTAGCTTTTCACGACGATCTCGACGCACTGCTAAAATATTTAGCAGAGAGAGTATGCCTGTAGCATGGCACACACACACACGCACAAAATATATCAATGTATTTATTAATATATTACAAAAAAAAATTTTGGTATGGAAAGAGTCGTGTGCGACGGGTCAAAGCGAGATATTTTTGAGAATGGCGGTTTTGAAAAGGGCCAGGTGAGAAGGGCGAAACGAGAACGGGTCCAAATGAGGGGGGTTGGAATGCGAAAGACGAAACGGGAGGGGGCCAAATGCGACGGGTCAAAACCAGAAGATCTTTTTGAGAATGGTTGTTTTGAGAAGGGCCAAGTGAGAAGGGCGAAACGAGAACGGACTCAAATGAGGAGGGTTGAAATGCGAAGGACGAAACGGGAAAGGACCAAATGCGACGGGTCAAAGCGAGAAGATCTTTTTGAGAATGGTTGTTTTGAGAAGGGCCAAGTGAGAAGGGCGAAACGAGAACGGGCTCAAATAATAACCACCCACTCCGGACCGCCACTCGGAGCACCTTTTGTACCCGCGTGGGTTTCTGGAACATTCGGTGTAGAAAGTTCGGCGCGTCAGGGCGATTTGTAACTCGATCAGACGAAAAAATTCTCGAACTTATCAGAATGTCAAGTTGAAGGAATAAATAAAATAGAAGTCCGCTTTCTGGTATCGAACCCGGAGCCTCCGCACGAGAGCCTCCGCGCAAGAGCCAAGCGCGGTAACCATTCGGCCACGCGCTCGCTGGGCAACGCGCGTGGCAATATCACTGACAGATGTTACCAAACATTTTTGCGACAACAAGGAAGGGGTCGCTTCAGCTATTGGGGAGGAGATCAGACCGTGGCGCCCCAAGCGGTTAACTTTAGAACTAGATGGATGGGGACAACAAATACAATGGCTCAGCGCTCGGCTAACTTAACCGAACGCGGCGTCAGCGTTCGGCTGGAGTTCGTGTTCTCCGGTGAGGGGGAGCAGGGGCTCTTTTGTTACCACTCCGGCTTGTATGAACAATGCAGCATGCACGGTGCCCAGCTCAGCACAAAAACCCAATTGGGTCAAGTTCGCATCCTCTGACGACCGCTTTCGGGGGAGATCCGGCACTTAACGTCACCTCACTAATTGTTGGTATTTTTTCATTACACTGTACAGCGCGCTTCATTAAAAATATGACACGAACATGCCCACAAGGCCTCTGGGTGTGTGCACAGGCGTTGTGTTGGGTAAACACCGAGGTGTGGGAGTGACAAACAGGTCAGAGCGCTTCGCCAATAGTGACATCCCTGAATATCACATCCTGCGGCGCACCTTAGACGCATCGTTTAACTAGTTCACCAAGTTCACTATAAGCGAACTTGGGACACGGATCTGAGTGAATTAATAACAAAGAGAACCCTCATAATAGCCACGGCAGTGGTCGCACCTTCTTCAAGCAGGTTGCGTTCAAAGAAGCACTCGACGTTGTGGGTGTCCCCAACGTCGCATTTTGAGAGCTCATCCAGCTCCTAGTTCGTTTCCTGTACTGTTCGCTGCTTATCAATGTTAACGCTTGCAGACATGTTCGCGAGAGCAATAAGTGCCGAACTGACAACACAAAAAGAAACAACCTCGACGTTTTGTTTTAGCGGGGTGAAATACACGAAAAGCAAAACAAAAATGTCTACTTTTTTGTGTGTGTGTCCACTTCTCATTTATTTCTATTTGTTATTTTCTTGACCACTCAAGTCTTCATTGTTCTCGTAGGTCGTTTCCCGCTCTGCTTGCGCCTCAGGGTGGCATCTTTACTTCCGTAAAACCACACCCTTTGTTTCTGGATTTTTGGGGGAAGCTCTATAGAAACAAAAGGCGCCTTTGGGAAGGTGAGGGCAGAACCTTCATTGTACGAACTTTGGGCTGAAATATGAGTCACAGTCGGCAAAAAAGCGATATTTTCATGAGCTCAGTTAAAGTCACCGTAGCTAATCGGAGCTAGCAACAGGATTCGGTTGCTCGAAAGAATGTTCACGTTTGCTCGTGCCACGCCCACGCCACTTCATACCGAAAAACTCGAAAAATGGCGGAATGTCAAAAAGGTATTTAAGATAATGAGTACAAGATACTCAAAATTGTAAATAAAATAGAGTATTAAATACTCTCCATTAAAGGTATTTGCAAGATACCAAGATGCTCCAAAAAGTATTTAAGATACAGTATCTTGAGTAGAGTATTTGAGATAGGCACAAGTCTGACGTCTGTCTACCACATCGAGGAATGTCGGCACCCGGACAGGCAAGGAGGAAAGAAAAAGTACGCAAAAAAGAGCTACAGGTAAATATTCTTTTTAATAATATTCGATATAGCATGCATTTCTTTAGTCTATAAGGTTGTTTCTTCTAGATTCGTAAAGAGCATTCGCGAACTGCTCTACCGAGCTGCGTCCATGGAGGATGTGACCGCCGCACTGTGTGATGCCCCCGAAAGCGACGGCGAATGAAAGGTATGAGCCTACATTGAATTTTCCTTTTTGATTGGACCTTAATTCTAATAACCAGTGTGTTATGGAAGCTCCAAACTTTTCTTTCTCATGATGGTGATTCGACAACAATATCACACAGAGCACGCACTTTCAAGTTCGTAAAATTTGGGCGACGTAAGTGGGTCAAAATGTGGTGATCAGTTCTGCCCTAGATCGATATTTTATAATCCTGGATACAAAAAGCGCTGTTAGTCCGATAGCAGAACGTTTAGTTCAAGGCTTTGAGTAAGGTGGATACGGGGCCTTGGAAAAAGTAGCACTATGTCGCAAGTTCTCCTCAGAACTGGCGAAGCAACGATTGCGAGCGCGTTGTTTTTCAAATGTCCTTTCTATGCGCAAGTGCAAACCAGGCTTTCAGTACAGCAATGTTTATACGCCCGTTCCTATGCCAGGTACAGACAACACATTGTTAGAGGGCGTATACGAATATTCCGTGGGCACTATCCTCTACTTTTCTGCTCAATCTCGGTTGGGTGGAATGCATGTTGAACTTACAGTATTGGCCAAAAGTTTAGGGCCCGCCCCGTGCGCGGCCAGAGCGAGCTCGCGCTGCTACCATCGGCGCTCGCTGGCTGCGAGATTTTTGAGAGTGTGAGGGAACTTCGCTCTTGCGTGACTTGCGCCGCGGTCGCTTTGATAATACAGTACTAGCGCAATAGCTGGTGTGGCGTGCACCTTTACTGCGCTCGTTGGAAGCTACTGCTGCGCGGAGGCGCTGACATGCGAAGGGACAGACGCATTATCTGGCGCATTACCTATTGCCGAATGCTGTGCTAACAGATAACGAAGTGCTTATATCAGTTTGTTCATTTCATTTCAATCACTTTTCTATTTCAGGCCTGATCAACGTTCGAGACATCTGGGATGGAGGTGCTGCGTCATTGGCAACAGGAGTCAGCCATGCGCCTAAACTGAAGTTTTTGGATAAATAAATTTTTGTTTAAATAAATGTGCTGAAACAGATTTTATGCCAAGCTCGACCCCGTTTCTCCTCGTTGATCTTGTACCTAGCTCTAATTGAGATTTATAAGAAAGTTTTTGTCTAAGCACACGAGCACGGCCGCATACAGATTGAGAGCGCCTTGCCTTGCAATCAGTTCGGCCATACGAACGCGAGAACCTAATAGAGCTCGGAGCGCCCGCCTGCCCATTACCGCAGGAATTGGTGTACACGCTCCAGCAGTTACTGCGCTTGCCCGCAGTAACTGCTGGAGCATCCGTGAACGCGTGCGCATGTCCCTCTTGGTTGTTTGGTGCTTTACATGTGAGCTTGAGTGGACACGGCATTTCCTGGGTTATGTTTCGTATTGAATCCTCCTGTGCATGCGTTATTCTGACATTTGCATGCGAGAAGGCCAAAGCGCTGTTACAACGCTCAATACACCTTGCCGGAGAACCAAGAAGGCCTCTTTTGGACACTACATTGCACAAAGCATCGCATGGAATTGTGGGGCTGTTCCTATACACACTCGATCCGAATGGTACGATTCGCATATACTGGAAGCAGCACGATCTATTTCTTTTCATCACTCCCATTTTAGCACACAAAGAAAATGCAAATGCATCGAGTTTGCTGGATGCGCTGCAAATTTCTGGAATGGCATATTGCACGGCACATCAGTGGGACAAGGAATCTGTTCTGGCTATTCCGCGTGAAAGCATTCACCAGTTGCAACTCGGCTCCAGACTTGCTACTAAGACTGGAGGCACTGTTCTATAACACGTAAATAAAAATGCAGCTAATAGACAAAACGCGTATTTTTTTATTTGTTATAGTGGATAAAGCACGTGTACTTGTAACAAAATAACATCCAATATGTTATAAATATGTCACTCTTGTTTTGTGAGCTTCATATGGCAGGCTAACTATTTTTCAAAAGTTCACATTTGCGCCTTTGAGATAACCTTTAGTTAGTTCCCATCTGGTGAACAATCACAAATCCACGTGAGGACATTCGAAATCTCCTACGCGACTTGCAAGCACCGGTTTGGCAAGACCAGGTTTAGTGGTCCCAGGCAGTTGTTGACAATTGACTATGCACAACAATCGTTGGAGAACTTTAGACTTTATTTCATTACGAGTAAAATTTAGCACAGCTGTAAGAGTAAAAATCCTACGTCACACTTACTGCTGCTACTCCCATTTGTGTCCCATGTAGGACATTCCTTTTGGGTTAGGGTATAGGGCTCGAACATGCTCAATAACACATTTGGGCATGATCTCGCGCTTGGTGATCACGTTGAGTTGCCCGCAGCTCCTCTTCTTTCGCAGATAGGTCGGGTGGCGCCAGACACCCAAGTTCGCCAGGCAGCCCCAAAACTTCCGGTAGTAGCTCTTCCGTACTCCTGGATTTTTTTCCGACGGTCGCTGGCCTTCACCCATTCTAACGTAGCCTCGGGTAATTATGCACGGGGCACATAAACACTCTGGGCATTCCATTTTCCTGCTTGCAAGCTAAATAAAAAGGAAAACATGAAATTAGAAGCATTTATTATCAGCTGCATATTTATCATTACAATGAGTGAATAACATTGTCATTTTTAAATATGAAAAAAGTCAAAGAGCGCTTCAGCTTGGAAATTATGTTCCTTTGCTGATACACTAAATGCGTACACCATGCAAGAAGGCCCTCAAATTTAATATTTCTCCACTGGGAGTATTATACAAGCAAATGTCTCCCAGTACCACTTTATTGTGGTACGGGGAAGGGCACACAGGATTCACGAAGCAGTAACTTGCTTCGGTAACCATGTAAGAATTTTCATACTTGGCTCTAGAGTTGAGTAAGCGACAAAATCCCGTTATATAAAAACTGCCGTTCTGGGCAGATTTCGAAGTTCTGAAATGCACCCACCTTTTTGGTATTTGAAGATTCTTTCCGTCTCTCCGCTATTCGATTCGCAATGAAGACACCGTTCCGGAACGTTTTTGGAGGGCGGGTGTGAATAAGCCACACTGGACGGCTTAGAAAATCAGCGCTAGAGGTCCCGCCGCGGAAACATACCGTGCTAGTAAATCTCTCTTGACTCATAATCATAATAAATAGGCAAAAAAAAAAAAAACGCGGCCAGCCTCTACATTTTGCAGACCTTCACGACGAAATACAAAAAAAAACGATCCACAAAAAAAACAACAAACAGAGGGATAACTTTTTTTTTTTACCCCGTCTTCTGCAGGTGCATCTAATCCCTGTTGTTGAGGTTTGGGGGTGACTGCTGCAGACCTTGAAAGGTCCAAAGCTTATCTCCAGGGGCCGCTTACTCGTTTATTATTTGTGCAAGAAGGGTGTCAGATGGTGAGAAGGAAAAGGGAGGGAGAAACGAAAGAAAAGAGGAGGAATCTTCTGCCGGAGAAGAAGACGATTCTGTAGGGCGGTCTTTAAGAAAAGTTTTGAGGGAAAGGAGGCTGGGAGGAGGAAGCAGACAATACGCTAAAGAGAGGAGGGGGTTTCCTCCTCTCCTCTCCAGCATTCCGTTTGCTCCCTCCTCCCCAGCTCTCCTTTCTCTCGAAAATTTCTTAACCTGATACTGACTATAGAGTCATTGATGCGGCTGAAGTTTTCTACAGTGGTGCTAATGTGGAACGAAGCATAGGTATCAGTGTAGACGACACTTAGTATCGTCTAGAGTGATGCTTATGCCTATCTTCAGTGTAGACGACACAAGTTCTCTCAGGTCTTCACACTTAGTGGGTGGATGAAGCCTGGAGGCAAATAGGGCGCGCTTGTCAGGTGGCCGGGTGGCCAGGTACAGAAGCAGCAGGGGGCTCTGACGGGCTCCCACTCGAGGGGGAGGACGCCGTTTGCGATAAGTGACAAGGTTAAACCGGACATTGGTCTCAACAACTGTTTCAGCACTTCCCTGACATTTAGGCTTAGTACTCCAGCAGGGGTTCCTGCGTGATCATGGCGGGACCTTGTAGTGCCCTGAAGCGATGGTTCGCCTTTTTGAAGAGGAAGCCGCAGGACGAGGAACAGCCGAAATGGTGGTTCGTGCAATTTCGACGTAGCTAGGTCGGTACCAGGTGCGGCACTAGTGAGCAGGGCAGTGGTTGCTCACCGTTTCCAGTTCACCGCGTATGGCTGCATTCTAATCTCAAAGGTAACGAATTGTATCGACGAGCTTGTCCACTTTTTGGCAAGCGACGATACAATCTTTGTAACACTGCAGGAGCACTGCGCCGGTGCAGCAGGTGACTCGCCATCCCCATTGTCAGAGTCAGTACTCTCAAGAACTTCCGTCGATGAATTAGCTCTAAGTCTATCATCTTTAGGGTTATTCCGTCTTGTACCAATCTGCATTAAGAGCGCACTCACTCCGTTGGTCATGTAGGCATTATAGTCGTCACCTTAAAGTAGGGTGACCCTATTCCTCAAGGTTGAAAACGGGACATTCTAGCCTCGGGGGGGGGGGGGGGTACTAAGATTGAGATTGAGAGAAAATATTTAATGAAGTAACTGCTCCTATTTCAAAACGTCACCATGTTGCACTAAGCCCTAGTACATAGGGAACAGCCATACTCACACTTCAAATGCATGCACCCATTTGGAAGGTTTCTGTGACTTTCTGGATTCATATTGTAAAGTACCTACGTTAAGTTTTGTAAAATATACTTGTACCAAAGCATTATCACATCACACACCTGAATCTATCGTTGAAAGAGACACGACAAGGAATTTTAAAAAGAATTAAACGAATATCAAAGAGCACCTGGTGGAGGTCGCTAACGCCTCGTTTGTAATGCCCGTCTAGGAACCTTGACAGGTAGCGACGGTAACTGTCTCGTCTCCGGCCACGACGAGAGAATAGCTGAAGGAGGAACTCCCCTCTACCCGAGACTCTCTTTTTTTGTGTCCCAGAAGTCGCCATTGTCCCTCTAAAAGATTATAGAAGATTAACCCGTCACTCGAAATTCGTATAAAGACAGCTTCGGGTTTATTTGCGGTGGCCGGATCGCTGGCGGATGCTACTAGAGAGCCTTCATGTGCGCACATGAAGGCACTCTAGATGCTACAAGCCATCGGGGCCTATCCAAGGCCGTGTAAATGTCACGTGGCTTTTGAGAGGGGGCAGAGCGACGCGCGGAAAGCGTGTCACGGGCTACGTACACCGAGCGGGATTTGCTGGGAGAGCTCGCTGTGTCCGCTGCGTCCGGACGTAAGGTCCCGAGACAAGCTACGTCACGATTGCTGCGGATGTGACGTGCTCTCCGCTGGCTGCTCTCCGACTTGCACCTGACGTCATTTCCGATGCGCTCCAGAGAAAAGGGGAAGAAGGAGCTCCCTCTTATCAGGATCCTCCTTTGTGCCTCTCGGATTTGCACAGGCGTCGCTATTCTCCCCCAGAAGATTACAGAAGATTAACCTGTCACTCAAAAATTCTTACAAAAGAAGCTTCCCTCTCCTCCTTTTTCATGGTGGGGAAAAGTATGCAATGTGACGTCAGTGCAAGGAGCCTATAACGAAAAATACAGCCATCAGGCTCAGAATTGAAACGTGCGATTGTCATTTACGGATATTGTGGATCATATTCAACCTATATCTGAACACGACGGGTATCTTTCAGATTTCGTTGAAGTATCCCTTTAAAGGGGCCCTGCAGGGACGTTTTTACTGGTTTTTAATTTGCACCGAGCCTGAGCGCACTGAACGAAGCAACTTAATGAAACTTTTCTTGTCTCGAATTTCGCTTTATTTTAAAAGCTATAGGCAAATCAAAATTACAAAAACAAGCAAAAAATAACCTCCTTCATGACGTCCTTGGTTGCTTGAGTGGCCGCGAACTAGAGGAAGGATAATGAGCTCAGCGAGCGCCCACGGTGTCCGCACTCCGTATTGGCGGCTCGAGAGGGCGCCACTAAAGCATGTTCTGGATAGGCTGTATGAAGCGGGCAGCCAGGGCGGCTCGCATTGCATTTGCTGCGCGATCAAACACTAATTCGGCATGACACTCCATTGGCCACAAACGACAGCAAACACGGGGTAAAGATCATTTCAGAACGGGAGCCACTTCGCGCTGCCATACCGCAAAAGAGCCAAACCGCAAGGAAAGCTGCTCGCCGAAGGCCTTCGGAACGCTCGGAACCGGTCGGATCCTCGATTGCAGCGTCGCCGCGTACATCCGGGACCTTTCTACGCTCGCCACTCGTCGGTGCTTGATCCCACTACATCTTTCTAGTATGTGCCGCCTTTCCCACCGCTTGATGGTGAGTATGTCGACGGGTCATTTCTTGTTTCCGTACTTTATAAACTGCATTTGTTTCTTTTCTGATATAAAATGCTGAACAAAAACTACTTTTATACATAATTGAAACGGCTTGCGCCACTTATATTTTGTATTTCGACTAAAAAGAAGCTTTTTGCGGCTCTGACCAGTAGTAATCCCAGAACCAAAGACGTCACATTTCGCTCGCTTTCGGCAACGCGGTGGAGAAGGTTTCCGCGTCGTCCGGCTAAAATATGACGCACTGATATTTAGTTACTCTTTCCGTGCCCGCTGGCTTAGCCGAACTCCAAGAGACCTGGAAACTGCAAAAAAGGTAGACGCTTAAGTATGATTGCAGGGATGCAGGGATGCTGAACCGAAATTTGGAGTTTGCAAAATAAGGCCGCAATAGCGTTGAACTGGATGCTACGAGCTCCAAAACATTACTCATACAGCGCTATCTCAAACGGATGGCCGTATTTTTGGAAAAGAACGGCGCGATCAAGCGAGGAATATGACGTTACGATTCTGGAATAGTTGAGAATGAGGGGAAGCGGCCGCGCTTATCTCCTCCTCGCTTCACCTCACCTGCTCGAGGGCACGAAGCAAAGAGGAGAGGGAATGAGAGTCGCGACCTTTCATGTCTCGTCGGCCTTATCGCCCGTGTTCAATCGCGCACTTCTTTTTCAAAAGTACGGCCATCCGTTAGATATATCGCTGTATTAGTGTTGTTTTGGGGTTTTTTGCAGCGTCCCACCTACCGCTTCATGGTCGAGCTCCAAATTTCGGTTCAGCATCCCTTTAAAGGGGTACAAAATCCCAATTTTGGAGCTTATTTCTTTGCTCCAACATGACGTAGGTAGCAGTAGAAGCTCAGAAACATCAATATTTCGTTAAAAAAAACACCAAACATATTTTAATCTGAATTAAACGATAACCCAAAACCACCTGATTGTTGGTTATGAAGCATCAATGAAATGTCGTGACGGCATCGGACTCCGACGGCAGCTCCACCATATGGGAAGTGCGCTCACTAGTACATATTACCAAAGCCAGAACCTAATAGCGAAGGTTTGGTGAAGAAAGCCAAAGCACAGTTGGGCACCTTGGATTCACTCCGCCAGCCAATCGCTTCCAATGATTCTTTGACAACGTCACGGACGTCAGGGGCTGATGAGCTATATTTTTGAACATGGCGCGCGCTGCTTTCAGCGTCGTTCTCGCCGAGGGACGCCGACCTATCGAAGTGACCCCGGTTTACGTCGCAGATCTGTGCTGCTATCCGCTTTTGTGCGCGGTAGATTTTGTGCGACGATGTGAGAATTCAGCTATCATCTCGCCGTCCAACTTAGTGGCCGTTGTGTGCCAGTGCTCCCGCTTGTACGATCGCGTAAGCATCGTTGGACGAGTCCGACGCAGCTGTGCCGATCGCGATCCTCTTTATTCGTTTAGTGTTCGCGTTTCGAAATCTTAGCGATGCGAGCGTTTTTTCCTGGTAGTTTTTGTGTGATGATGTGAGAATAGTACAGCCGTGTTCTCTGCTCTGTGCCTTCGCTTGGAAAATCGCGTGCCGTCGAGACTAGCTTCCTCTACGCCGATGGCTTTCCTTCGTTCGTTTAGTGTTCGCCCTTGTGACAAGGAATGTCGCAAAATCGTCGTGGTGTACGCATTTCTTCGCAGTTGCGCGGCGTGACAATTCTGCGGTCACGCCACTATCGATGTGATACGCTGCTTGAAATACTCGAGTCATGCCACCGCCGTGCAGCTTCACCGGAATCGGCCTGCTTCCCTGCTCGCTTTAATAAATGAGGATGCCAACTAGTATGGCGTCTTCAAAGCGATATTTATTCATCCGTGAAGCTGGCGCCCTCGCCGAGTTTGGTTGTTGTGATCAGTCGGTGCTAAATCAGGCAAGCAGCGATTGCCTTGTCCTACCAATGTCACCTATAATCCTGCCGTCACCTTTATATTATGGCGAACTCGGGTAATCAGTCGTCGGCAACTTATTTTGCCGAAAAACCGGCAATAGTGTTCGCGTGGTCCCGCACCGTTCGGGTGGTGGTTCTCCGGCAAGCCCCGGCAACTTTCCGGCGCTTTTTCCGCCCGAGCTCCAAACGGCCGGGCGAGCAGGCGCCAGACTGTATCGGGTGTCGTCACTTCCGAAATGGGAGAGAAGGCCAGTGAGAACAAATGAACGAAAGAACGAAACTGATCTGAAGTCACTTCAGCAGCCACTACTCGAGTCAATCCAAGCCGTTGGGACGGGGGTGACGGCAGCGACAGGCCACTGAGGCCAGGCGACAGCAACTTGCTAGCGGTGTCGCGCGGCCAAGAGGCGAAGCAAACTGCCACCGTCTGGTGTTTCACGTTCGGGTGCTGGGGTCACGTGGTGTACCGCCGGCGCGTTTCTGGTTGCCGGTTCCGCCGGCTCGGTCTTGCCGGCGATTCACCACCCGAATTCGCCATTAAATACTCTACTCAAGATAATGCACTTAAAGGGGCCCTGCAATCATAATTAAGTGTCTACCTTTTTTACGGTTTCCACGTCTCTTAGGGTTCGGGCAAGCCAGCGGGCACGGAGAGAGTAATTAAATATCAGTGCGTCATATTTTAACCGGACGACGCGGAAACCTCCTCCACCGACGGGGGCGACCCGCGGTACCGAAAGCGCGCGTAATGTGACGTCTTAGGTCCTGGGCTTACTACTGGTCAGAGCCGCTGAAAGCTTCTTTTTAGTCGAAATACAAAATATAAGTGGCGCGAACCGTTTAAATTATTTATAAAAGTAGTTTTTTGTTCAGTATTTGAGATCAGAAAAGAAACAAATGCAGTTTATAAAGTACGGAAACAAGAAATGATCCGTCGACATACCCGCCACCAAACGGTGCAAAAGGCGGCGCATACTAGAAAGGAGTAGTGGGATCAGGCGCCGACACCGAAAGGTCCCGGATGCACGTGGCGGCGCTGCGGCCGTAGGGACCGAGGGACCCGACCGGCTCTGAGCGTTCCCAAGGCCTTCGGTGAGCAGCTTTGTCTGGCGGTTTGGCCGTTTCGCGGTATGGCAGCGCGAAGTGGCTCCCATTCTGAACTGATCTTTACCCCGTGTTTGCTGTCTTTTGTGGCCAATGAAGTGTCATGCCGAATTTGTGTTTAATCATGCAGCAAATGCAATGAGAGCCGCTCTAGCTGCCCGCTACATACAGGCTACAGCCTCTCCAGAACACGCTTTAGTGGCGCCCTCTCGCGCCGTCGACACGGAGTACCGCAGCCGTGAGCGCTCGCTCAGCTCACTACCCCTCGTCTAGTTCACGGCCACTCAAGCAACCAAGGACGTCATGAAGGAGGTTATTTTTTGCTTGTTTTTGTAATTTTAATTTGCCTATAACTTTTAATATAAAGCGAAATTCGAGAAAAGAAAAGTGTGATTAAGTTACTACGTTCAGTGCGCTCAGGTTTGGTGCAAATTAAAAATGAGTAAAAAAGCCAGTGCAGGGCCCCTTTAAAGTATTTTTGTTAGTATTTGGGTGTCTTGCAAATACATTTCGTCGAGAGTATTTGCTACTCTATCTTAATTACATTTTTCATTATCTTGTACTCAGTATCTCAAATACATTTTTCAACCTTCGAAAATATTTGTCGCCGGAACAATCTACGGATTCTAGGGATCGTGAGACTGCAGAATGAAGCTGAGCTGATTGTAGACTTGGAGGCAAGCGACCTAACACAGGACAGGAAACGAGGCATGAGTACAACGCAGTCTCCAAATGCCAACAATAGACAAAATGAATAGCCCCAAACACGCCCGCCTTTATGTGTCCTCCTTTCCCCCCCCCCTTTTTTTTTTGTCAGGTTGTTTTGAATGGCGCGTTACGCTTGGAGCTAGCAAAGTGCTGGTGACGTCATCAAGGATTTTTACACTTTTTGTCTAAAGCTTGAGAGGTTTCGTCAGCACAAGATTGTGGCGGAAACGTTTGGTACGGTCACAATGTACTATTTTCAGAAATCGCCGGTTCAGGCGATTCTGGTATAAACATGGGCGAGCACGTTTTCAAGTGAGCGCGAACACTCCCTCGGCCAAAGAAGCTATACAGTGATGTCTCGTTAATATTGACACCTCCGTTCTACAAAAATAGCGTCCATAATGTGAATTTTTCTTAATTACGAGACAAAAATGCATGTGTTTCCCCAATATGTCCGCCAAAATGGTGTCCATATAGCGGGGTATCCATATAAACGAGACATGACTGTACTTTTTTCACCTCAAGAACCGTAGTAAAGAATGTCTGACTCTTCGCGGAGGATTACTAATTTCCACCTTTATCTAAAAAATTAAGATATATGTAGGTGCATTTCAGAGTACATATTTTTTACCCTATAAAGACGTAGACGTTTCAAACGCCAAAAGCATTGCCTCTTTTTCCGACAACCAAATCTTGTAAGAACTACTTCGCGCGGTGTATAAACAATGCGCAAAACTTTCTTTTCTCTTGGGATGAAAACGAGTACAGATTCTGCTGGTTTCATTGAGCTGCAATGACCCAGGTGGGGCTTCCCAAAGCCCCTTGTTGTGCTTATTGTGGATTAACTTTGGATCCCAAGCTCGCTGAAAAAGCGTTTGTTTTATCTCCTTCCGAGTGCGCACATTGTTTCCTTCTTGGCATCCTACAACACAGTTTTCCTCTGGGCGGAGCCAGAATCGAAAGCGGTTTCGTGGACATTTGTTTTGTCCCTTGTGTTTCCCTCTTGGCCTTCCTATGTTTTGACAGTTCGAAAGTACAGGCGCTCCTCCTCGCCTTTGGCTGGGGAGACAATACTCGCGCTTGGATGTTGATCCGTGACAGAGACTGCTGGCCTCTGGCCGATGTTTCTCCTGTGCGTGCACGTTTGTCATTCACTCGCGCACTCATCATCAAGTTGGGCTGCCTGATCAACTTATAGTTGGGCTGTTAGGGATATGCAATGCCGGACTATGTGTCAAGTCCGCCGAATCACCTTAAGGCGTATTGCGAACTTTCGCGGATCGGGTCATAAGCCGAGCCGACCACCAAACTAAGGCACGCCAGTGGCCATGCCTATAATACGTGAGTCCCCCTCGTTCCTAAAATATTTCGGTACCTATTATATTGCATACATCGAAATATTTCAAAGTAAACTTCGATCGCAGCAGCAAAGTCGCTTCTTTGAGAGTCATAAAGTTCACAGCGGAATGCGATTTTCAGCGGAGTCATCTCAAGTAGAGCACCCCTTTTGACTTTTTTTATTCTGATATTACCAGCATGCAACCTACTTGCCAAATATTTCCGAATGTAATTCAATTTCCTATTCAAAGTAGTTGTAGTCACTCAAGATAGTTTGTAAGCAACATAAATACTACTGTAAATACGTTTTCAAGTGGGTATTTAGTATCTTAAGTACCTTTGTTGAGTGCTTTGCACAATACTGCCTTAGACAACATGAGGTAGGAAATGTACCAGCATCTCGCCTCGTGCGAGATAACAGAGGTGCTTTAGCCGCATTACGACGATGTCGCTTCGACCATATAGAGCAGCGAGCTCGCGCCTATAAAACCGACGTTGCCGATATATAGTCGGTGACAGGTGAAGAACGAAGTGGAAGCTCCTCCACCTCTTTCCACTTCAGCGGAGGCAACGGTGGAGAGGAGGACGCCTCCTCTCCAGCCTTCGCTCTACTAAAGTGGAAAGAGGCGGGAGGAGCTTCCACTTCGTTCTTAACCTGTCACCAACTATAAGCGAGGTAATAACGCGTCGGTGCTACCAGGTGTCAATGGTCATAACTACGGTACGCTCGGCGCAAGGAGGCCGATGACGCCGGGGACAAGTACCGGGCGCAGACGGATATCCCGAGAGGCACCGCGCTCTTTGATGGCTGTTCTTGAAGTGCTCGGCAGACTCGAAGATTTAGAGCGAAAAATGCAGCCATCCGTTTGAAATATAAGCGTGCGATTGTCATTAGCATATAGAGTTGATCATGTTTAACTTATTTCTGAACATGAGAGGCATATTTTAAGTTTCGATTCAGTGTCCCTTTTACGAGGGGCGTTCATAAAGTTTGTATTATCGGCACAAAATATTGAAAAAGGCTGAACAAAACAGGCATCAACATGAGCGCGCGTCCCTCTAGTTTCCGCACAGTATAAACATCGGATGTTATAGTAGCTCGGAACGCCGCTAGGGAGTCGAAACAAAAATGGCACCGCCCGTCGGTGCCAAGCACATGCAGTGATCCGTTTTTTTTTCATTTGAAGGGAAGCAATACCAGGGATATTTATTCCAATCTGGGAGCGTTGTTCGGGGACAACGCCCCATTTTATGACACTTTGGTTAAATGGCGCAGACGCTTCCAGTGTGGCCAAATAAGAGGAAAGCATTTCAAGGACGGCGACCAAGTGATTGCTGAAGTGGAGCGATTCCTGAACACTCAAAACGAGGAGTTCTATAACAATGGATTCCGGCATGTGGTGCACCGCTGGAAAAACTGGGTGACGTTTGGTGTCGAACAAGTAGAGAAAGTCTCAACTCCTACTCGAGTTTAATTGCTGAATCTCTATTCTTTCGTGACAATAATACGAACTTTATGAACGCCCCTCGTAATTTTTAGGCATTTGCAATGGAAACGGCGCTGGCACGCGCCACAGCAAGCGAGGAACTGTTGCCGCCCATGAAAAGAGGCGGAGCACTCTCCGCACACTTTCTTACTCGGCATCGTCAGGTTTTTCCTTTTGAGGCACTAGTATGCACCCGATTTGTATAAAAACGGCAAAAAACACGTACATATAAGCGAAAGACGGTGACAAACACAGCGCTACCTTCGTCTTCGTCGTCTTCGAAGAAGATAGAAGTTTAAATAACTTTTGGGCTCCTTAGTTGTTACCTAAAATGTATAAAAAATCTTGAATGCATTAAAATATACATTAGTGCTAGTTCACAAACTTGCGACTGCTTTTTCTCACAACGAAAAAAAAAAAAAAACACTGGCGCAACCTACCGGGAGGAACACATGGCAGTCCCATGTATTTTCAGTTAAATCATTCTTTTTGTTTTTGGCTCGAAAAAGACGATGTTATAATGACTATTTCTCATAGAAAGTACGTACATTTAAATTTGCAAATACCGCGAAACCTTAACTCTGGTGAAATGCATTTCTAGAATCACCGCATAGATGGCGCCAGCGTGCCAATGTGTTTTCTCGTCGTAAAAAATATTTAAGAGGCTTTTAGGTATTCGGTCTTAAGGGGTCGCAAGCGTCAGTACGGGTTTTTACTTGAATGTTGAATAAAGCTTCGGAGTAGTAGTTCACTACAACTATCAAAACCCACCCAAAGTGACAAAAACCTACTTAGGATAATTTTGTCCGGATTTACATTCGGACCATTTTGCCCGGGAGCATTTTGACGAGGAGCATTTTGCCCGGGGCTATTTGGCCGGGATCATTTTGTCCTACACCCCTGATTGCTGCTTCGATATCGTCTTCGATGACGGGCTTGCTCTTTCTTCATGTCCATAATCAGCTGGAAGGCACGTGGTGCCCGATTTCAGCACGTAGATTTTTCGGTGTTTTAATTTTTTGGCGTTCTCATTTTACGGCGTTTCGATGTTTGACCTTTTTACCTTTCGGCGTTTTGACAGGCGTTTTGGGTGTCCAAATTTGAACTTGCTCACAGTTGTGCGTGCTTGATGAGTTCATGACTTTCGAAAACAATATTAAGACTCCGGTCCAGGTTTCTCGAGAAGCCTTGCCACAGCTTAATTTAGGTCTTACTGTCCAAGTGCTGTGACTCTTGTCCAAAGGCTGAGACTTCAATCAAATATTTCTCAGTAATAGTGCTATTAACCTACATTTACAAAGAAAAATATTGTATTCGCGATAGTTGTCACGTCACTAAATGGCATTTCTAATAAGTCCTATTTAGGAGAACACCCGTTTCTTGCCAACAGCTAAAGGAGATTTGGTTTGCGGCTGGGCAGATCGACCTGTGCTTAGTTAATTTCTAATATGAAGAGTTACACGATTGCTGCGCTAAACAGCCAAAGCGCTTATACTGCTACGTCCTGCTACATTAAAAACAAAGTGATAAATTTGTGCTAACTTTTTGCTGAAAGTTAATTTAGTTTTGCTAATAAAGAAACTAATAGTTTAGGCGTCGGTAAACTTACGAATCGTTACGATAGGCTTGTGTGAGTTTTCAAAACCTTCGATTACCACTTCGAACGACGTACTATATTCTATTTGATAATTTTATATAGCGCTCTCATACGGTTCTCGGTGGTTTCGAAAATCGCGATTCCTAATTGTGACAATAATAAAGAGCCAGGGAACAGGACAAGAAAGACGACAAACAATGCGCTCTTGTACTGTTCCCTGGCGTTTTTATTATTGCTGCAATGCAGTGTGCACCAACTGGCCCATTTTTCCATTCTATACCTATTGGTTCGTGGTGCTGTTCGGGCGGGGTTAGCCAACATCACCTAAAATAAAGCCTGTGAAGAGCCTCCTCTACTTTCCCGGGGACGTCATCAGAATCGGATGATGACTCAGCTCATTAATTCGGCACGAGCCCTCCGCCCTTCGAAGCATTGATCGGACGCGAAGCTCAGCCGACCCGGCACTGCTGTCCAATCCCTCTCTGCCCTCGATCTCGTTGTGATGACGTCAAAATGCTGGCTTTGATCATTCTAGTTGGTGTTGGGTTGGCTAGCTCCGCTCAGCGCTCTTGTCCTCGTGCACTGGTGCACGGCGGAAAAGCAATACCCAACATGCACACGTGTCGAATACATAAAAAAAAAAAGGTGAATGATGCCTTATTGAAAAATATTTTTTACCGGAATGTCATTTCCAGTAAAAGTCTATTTTACTGCATTATGGGACTGTTTTCACTTCCAGTAAAGCCGTAGTTTACTGGAATGTCACCAGATTCTTACTGGAATGTCATTAATTGTTTTACAGGAATGTTACCGGTTTTTTACCCAAATGTCACCGGATTCCTACCGGAAGTTTATTTCCAGTAAAAATCTATTTTACTGGATTATGGGACTTTTTTCGCTTCCAGTAAAGCCACAATTTACCAGAAGATAACCAGATAATAATATCTTTATTATCTTTGAAAAAATACATGTGTGCGTGCTGGCCCACGAAAGAAAAGATGCTTGTATGTGAGACCAGGCAGCCAATAAAATACCGTGACACCGTGAACACTGGAGAAACAAAACAAACAAACAACAATAATGTAGGAATGTGGGCAACGAATACGCACTAAGTAATTATATAATTATTATTGCGCGAGCGTGAGGCACCATTCTCTTACATTCTGTTTTACCGCACGAAAGGATGATATGTTCAGCAAAGACTCTGGCAAACTGTTGAAGATTGGCCGGAATTCACCGTGTTTTTTCTTTCTTTTTTGGAAGTCAACGGAAGGCACTTAGGAGGAAGCACGTAAACCGTGGTTGGTGTATGTTTACCAGATGCTGGACGATTCGGTAACATTTAAAGGGGTTAGTCCACATAGACCTGAAGGTTTTATGTATCTATTTAACCGGGTCGATACCATGCAGTGAAACAATTTGCACAGCTGTAGACGAAAGCAATCAGACCAAATAGGAACAACCGAGTTCTTTGTCGCAAAAGATATCTTTCAAGGTACTCACAATGCCGCTGGGTAAATTCCTAGACGTACGGTAATAAAACCGCGCAGGTGCACCACACGGACACACACGTATGCTCTCAGTAGCACGTTTAGCGAAAACCACGAACGCGCGAAACGAACATTCGCCGCCGTTGAGAACTCACGGGCACAGATCACGATGTCGTCCCTGATGTCGTCGCCGCGGGTGCACCAGGCGTCAGTAGCACGCTTAGCGAAAACCACGAACGCGCGAAACGAACATCCGCCGCCGTTGAGGAATCCCGGGCACACTCACGATGTCGTCCCTGATGTCGTCGCCGCGGGTGCACCAGGCGTCAGTAGCACGCTTAGCGAAAACCACGACCGCGCGAAACGAACATCCGCCGCCGTTGAGAAATCCCGAGCACACTCACGATGTCGTCCCTGATGCCGCCGCCGCGGGTGCACCAGGCGTCAGTAGCACGCTTAGCGAAAACCACGACCGCGCGAAACGAACATCCGCCGCCGTTGAGAAAATCCGAGCACACTCACGATGTCGTCCCTGATGCCACTGCCGCGGGTGCACCAGGCGTCAGTAGCACGCTTAGCGAAAACCACGACCGCGCGGAACGAACATCCGCCGCCGTTGAGAAATCCCGGGCACACTCACGATGTCGTCCCTGATGTCGTCGCCGCGGGTGCACCAGGCGTCAGTAGCACGCTTAGCGAAAACCACGACCGCGCGAAACGAACATCCGCCGCCGTTGAGAAATCCCGAGCACACTCACGATGTCGTCCCTGATGCCGCCGCCGCGGGTGCACCAGGCGTCAGTAGCACGCTTAGCGAAAACCACGAACTAACGAAAGCAAGTGAACGGTACAGACAAACACTAGAGACAAGGGGAAAAGGAAGGACGACGTATCGCAAGTAAAGAGATTAACAGGTGCTGAATCGGTAGCGGTGAGGAAGGATTACGCGCAAACAAAAAGAAAATTAGTATCTTCCGCGCACTTCGCGAGCGGTTTCGCGCTGGTACGGAAGCAAGCACACGAATTCAGCGGCTAACTCCTCTCAGAAGAACGCACGATAAAATCCCTGAGCCGGCGGCGTGGGGCCGCCATCACCAAACGCATTGATATGCCGCACTGGAAGCGCCGGCGCTCCTCTGGTGGTCGTGCAGTCTGTAGAAGGGTCTAACACAAAGTTGGCATCTGCTCAGCGCTGCGTTATGGCGGCGCATTGCTCAGGAGACGCTATCTCGGCCCCAGCGTCCGCGGCGAGATGTCAACGCGCAGTCAAGCGCACCGTTCCCGCGCTCGACCGGTTGATGCGGCTGTACACTATAGGTTAAACTGGCGCTAGTGTCTATGGGACTTTCGGACACAAATCCGAGGCAGAACACAAGCAATCTACTTTTGCGAGTTCTCCTGTGCATCCCTATGGGAATACACGCCTGCATTTTGTATCTTCACCAAAAACTAACATGGAACTCTATTGTTATTTGTGTAGTATTGCATTTTATGTGCCTTTAATAAAGTTTTGTGCTCGCAACTTAACCGGTAATGGATGCCAGGTAATAGATTTCAAGAGAGTTCTGGGATGTGCTGTGCGAGGAGCACCCTTCACCGCTTGTCGTCATGAATTCGTGTTTGCTGTGTATTTTGCTGTAAACCTAAATAAATGATTTAAACGGTTGATCGACTTACGCATACATAACATGGTGTCAGGGGATTTCTCTCAAGCTAAGCTCAGCCTCACGGATCGTTAGACGAGTCGCTCGGCAGACACACGAACATCGAACGTTCGGCGTCGCCGCTCTCTGTCAACTAACGTTGCTGTCAACAAATCGCCTTTAGGCCTACTGGTCTGAACAATGAACGTGTCTTCACAAGCCTCTAAACCGCCGCCAGCACATGCCATATCAACTTTCTGCTCTGAAGCCGTTCGCGTTCGAACCAGAGCAGTGGATGACCTGGAAAAGACGATGGGAGCTTTTCCGCACCGTCTCGGGTTTACAAGGGAAGACCCAAGCCGACAACGTAAACTCATTCGATTACCTCATGGGACCAAAGATAGTCGAAATTTTCGCCACCCTCCCGTTCCTTACGGGCGATACGAAATTATACCGTCGTTGTCGCGGCATTGTAAACCATTCCGAACGTGAAAAAGTACGTCGTGTACAAGCGCGCAGTGTTCAATAGCCGTTCACAGCGTGAGGGAGAAGCAGCAGCGGATTTCATCTTGGCACTGTACGCGCTGGTTGAGACGTACTGCTACGGCCACCTCAAGGATGAGTTCCTCAAGGATCGTATCCTACTCGGTGTGTAAGACAAAAAACACTTCACCAAACTATAGATGAAATGTGTGCTCACTTTGGAGCAAGTGGTGTTACTGACGAATCAAACGGAAACAATCGACCGTCAACAAGAGACCATCAAGCGCTCTCTCAAGACAGCGCCTGCTGAGACAGCGCACGCGGAAAGGCTACAGGCGCCACAATGAAGCGCTAACAAGTTTTACCCGAAGAGTCCACAAAAGCCGTCGGTGAATCAGCAGCGAGCAACACGGCTGTCCTTTCGGTGTGGGAATGTAGTCAAGCACTCAAGGCAGCAATGTTCCACCGCCAAAGTTTCGATGCAGCATGTGCGGCTAGCAATGTCATTGTGCATCGGTTTGTAAAGCATACTCAGCAAGTCACCAAGCTGAATAAAGGCACGTCGAGGGAGGCTCACTTCTTCTTCGCTGGAGAAGTCAACACTGTGCACAAAAAAAATCGCTTAAATTCAACGTCGGCGTTGGAATTGAAAACGTCGATTTTCGCTTAGGCATTGGGGCGGATGTTACCATAATGTTAACACGTTTACTGGCAAGACTGGACAAGGGGACAATTCTCCAGAAACACACCATGCTCCTCTTGAGCTAGCAAAGCCGCGGCTAGACATCGCGAGGATTATGCAAGAAACACTAGCATAAAATACGAAGTGTCTTGTCCAGCCTTTACATAAAGGAGAACTTGAACGAGCATCTCGTGTGCTTGGACCTCATCCAACGTTGTGGTATGCAGCGCCGAATGAGTAGAGCCGGAGCAAGGACATGTTTCGACTCAGGCAACGAGTTCCCTAAGTATTTAAATACTCGGAAGAAGCACCCTACGCTTGCAAAGTCAAGCTGAAGTCGCCTGTGCAGTCCGGGGCAAACACGTCACCGCTGACGTATCTCAGTTCCTTTGTTGAAAGCTGGGGAGCGTCAGCTCTGAAACGTGGAAAACAAAGGACTGACAACCGCTGTTTGTGAGCCAGCGGATTTGTGCTCTCAAATTGTGCTGGTAACGAGAATAATTGTGACATGCGCACCTGTGTGAACTACACCATGTTAAATAACAGCGTGCAGCGAGACTATCATCCGATTCCAAGTGTGGAGTCAATTCTAGCTACTTTGGAACGAGCTAGGTACTTCTCCCGTTGGGATGTTAACTCAGGCTTTTATAAAGTAAGCCTGCACACCGAATCAAAACTGCTCACGATGTTTATCACTCCATTTGGCCGGTTCAAGTTTAACCACCTCCAGTTTGGCATCTCCTGTGCTTCTTGAGCATTTTCACCGAATGACTCATCACCCCTTGGAAGAATTTGATGTTATTGTGTGTCACATAGATTATGTTCTTCTGTGGGCCAAGACTAAAAAGCTAGCACGATAGTAGTCTGCGTGAAGTCTCGGGCAGAGTGAAGGAGAAAGGGACCACGGATTACCGTGAAAAGTGCGTGTTCGACTGCCTGCTGAGCTGCAGGCAATCACAGCCTAAGAAACAGTTAAGTTTCTGGAGCGTGATCAACAAGATGATGTCATCGCAGACATGGAAAAGATTGCGACGATCGTAGACGTGCCACCTCCAACAAACTTCGCAAAACTCAAGTGTTTCCTAGGAATGATGGATTTCATTGCGCGGTTCATACCGAACCTGGCCATCAAGAGAGAACCCTTGAGAGATCTGCTTCACGGGGGTGCTCTATTCAGTTGGGACAACGTGCAACAACGTGCTTTAGAAGATATTAGGAACCGCCTTACATCACAGCCAGTGCTCGTGCTCTACTGTCCAAAAATGAAACAATCTTGTATGCTGATCCATCACGTTTTCGTTTGGGAGTGGTCCCGATGCAGCGTCCAAGACAAGAACAAATGCCAAAGAGTCGTCGCGTATGCGTCAAAAAGTTTGACAGAAGCATAGAAGCGATATTCTCACATAAAAAGAGAGGCCTTCGCCATCACATGGGCATGTAAGAAGGTCAATGACGATCTAATCGGCACAAGGTTCCTCATTGAACCCGACCGTAAGCCATTCATGTCTCTGTTTACATGGAAACCAATTGTTGACCGTACACCAAGGCTACAATGTCTGCACGTCAGGATTATGCACTACGATTACATCATGCAACACGTGCCCGGCACAAACCGGGTTGTTGCTGTCGCCTTGTCTCGTGAACTCTTGCAGGGTCGAGAGAGCTCCACGCCTCTCAGTTAAAAATAACGTCTTCACTCCGGTTTCCAGTTCGGTTCGACACCCTGCAGGTTAAAAGCTACATGCTAGTCGTGCATGATTACAACAGCCGATTTGTCGCGTCTCGCAGCGACAGGAATGAGACTTCTCCGTATAGAACAATTCAATTTTGGTTGCCTCACTGAGGGCAAGCCATTTTCATCCTCGGGGGTGCATAAGTCAGTGGAACATTCAAGGCGTCAGCCACCTCCAGTGCAGTGATGCTGTTTCAAGAGCGCACTTACCATGCATGTTCTAATGAAATGCACTATCTGCCCATAGGTCCTAGATACAAATCGGCTCAGTTCGCATAAGAAGCGAGCCCATTCCATACCTACTTTGTTTCCGCGCTGCCACCGTTCTATTTTCATTCTGTTCCTGGATCGCGAAAGCGCGGAATAATTCCGGAATCATTCCCATTCCGGAATGGCAATTCCGCAGCACTGCCTCGAGCAGATGTTTTCCGGGGCATCGCGGCTGCTGGTATCTCCAGGCAACGATGTTCGGCGTTGAAGCCTCTGGCGAACGCATCATCGTCCTGTGGGTACAGCGCGCGCAGACGGCGCCTTCAAGTGAGGTCTACGTTGGTAACAGACTCTCTGGTAGTGCCGGGGTGCACGTACGTGGACGCCACCATAATTTTGCGGCGTTTAAGAAGCAGCCGGGCGGCTGCTGCCTTTTGCAATTCAGCCCCGAACTCCGCGGCACGGCCGTCAAAGTGAAGAGTGCCGTTTGGCATTTACTGATAGTTTGGGTCGAGTCTGCGCGAAATATGCGTTTGCTGCTGGGCGTCATATATGGGTGGCGTCCTTGCATGCCGGGGCCGGTGTCTGGAGTCTCCTACAGCAGGTCGGCAGTGGCTTGCGCTCCATGCCCCGGAGGCGGTCTTAGTGATACCTCATACTTGTTTCGCTAAGATCGTCATTGCTGGTTCCTCTCCGCGACGGACACGAAGGCATTGCCAAGTGTACGACACAAGCCCAGCAATCCTGTTGGTGGCCTGGTCTATCAAATCACCTTGCTGACTAAGTGGAAAAATGTGTCATTTGCATGAAGCAGAGGCATCCTCAAGGCCAATCACTCATGCCAAATTTTTCCCCGACCTACCGGCAAAAAATAACCATGAACCCTTTTACGCCAATTAAAAGTGCTACCTTTTTGTACCAAACTACTACTCCTGCCACATTGAAATTATAATACTCGAAAAGTAGAGACCCAGGGCCGTCATCCTGAAGTCGAAGTCAATCTTCGTAAGATTCCCGAGACAGCCATGACAGATAATGAACCACAGTTTCGCTTTGAGTTTTTTGTGTTTTGCAAGAGACTACCTTTTTAGGCACGTCATCTCAAGCCCACAGTATGCACAGGGAAATTGCTGTGCCGAAACCGAAGTCAAGATTGCGAAGACTAAACTCACAAAGTCATCTGATACCTACAGAGCACTTTTGGCGTAAAGAGCGACACCTTTGGAGAATGGCGTCAGCACTGCCAAGCTGTTCTTCAGCCGGAGATTACGGATATATGTGCCAATATCAGTGGATCTGTTGAGGTATTCTGTACCAGATGCTGATGAACTCGAGGACTTTAAAAACAAAGCTGGAAAACGCCAAGCAACCGACAACGACAAGCGGCAGGCCATAAGGGATCGACAAGAGTTTCCGGCATCCCAGAAGGTGTGGATCACTGATCTGAAGCAAGCAGTGACAGTGTTTAACACAACAGAAACGCCTCGCTTCTATTGAATATGTACTCAACAGGGCATAATTCGCCGCAACACAAGGTTCTCGTCATTGATCACCGATGCGGTAACATTCAGGAGAGCTCATCTCTTGGCAGCTTGCCCCGTCTGCCCGTGCGCCCTGCCTGCCAGTGTGGCCAGCCAGTATCACCGTAGCACTCAAAATACGGGCCAACCTCTCAATCTTGAAGGCCCCGCAACAAACTGGTAGCGCCACATGCCGCCGTGCCCGAGATTTGGAGTGTCAAGTTAGGGTTGAGGTATGCGGAGAATACACTCCACCTCTTGCTGTCACAAAGTCCTATTTTACGTGCATTTTGCTGTTAAACTAAATAAACAATCTAAGCGTTTGATTTAATTTACACAAACATAACCATTAATATTTTAAATGTGTAATTCCTTTAATCAAAACATTTTTCTTTATCAGTGAACGTTGTTTATCTTTGCCAAACATATGTTCCGTAGAAGGTGTCTAAACACGTGCGACGAATCTAAGTAAAATAAGAATCGAAAGGAATATATAGCCTCTTCAAGTTTCGTCTTTATTCGGGTGACGCATACATGGATTGCTAATATGCCAGTCCTGTCACATATATCGAAATCACGCTTTTGTGCCTCTTGCTGAGCGTTTAAAACATTAAAAACGTAATGAATGAAGTGGAGGGTGTCACAAAAAATCACAGGGTTTTTTTCAGCGCAAAAATAAACTAGGCATCACGGAACACTGATTCTCCGCCCAAAGGAAGCGCTAGAGGTCACAACCAGATGCCAAAGTTTCAACCCGATCGGGTACCTTAAGCAAAAGTTATGAGTGATTTTCTGAAACTTTCAATGGGAAAAGGGAGCTTATTGTTGCCCGTCTTCGGTTTCTGGTGCCTTAGAGTCCCATGTATTCGAAAACTCCGTCGGCCGCCATTTTCCCATTAAAATTTTCAGAAAATCAATTATAAATTTTGAATAAGGCATCGAATCGGCCTGAAACTTTGGCATCTGGTTGTGACCTCCAGCTCTACCTTTGCGCGGAGAATGAGCGTTCGGCGGTGCCTAGTGTATTTTTGAGGCAAAAAAAACAAGCCTCTAAATGTTTTTGGTGACACATTGTATTTGTGCTTTCAAAGGTGGCTTCCATATAGTTCCATATGCCGGGCAGCTTTTATCGGGCGCATAATGTTTTTACTTCTCACTTTTTTTCAAAAATGTCGAACGTGTGTGGGATGTTTTGAAAGCACAACAAGCATTTTCGCACATATAAACTAGCATAAAATAAACCATTACCTATTTACTGCAGGTGGGGCTATAGTATGTGGCCTTCAATTTATTTTGATCATCTACATTTACAGGGAGTTACTGATCCAGTGTTACTCCGTAGTTCTTGCCGTCTCTTTTGGTTTTCCAGATGACCCTCGTTCGTTTCGCACGTACATCCCCCACACGAAAACGTGCCGACACCGTGTTTGTGCTAACAATGTCTGACGGTACACATAATTTTTTATAACGCTGTATATTTTAAAACTCTATTAATGCCATGAAATAAAAGAAACCGTGACTGACCATTAATTTTGTCTGAGCGTCAGAAATGTTCGGATCTAGTACATACAAATTATTTATGATATTTGCTCTCATAATCAAGCGCAGGAAAAGAATGCTCTTGTTTCTGTCAGGTTCAAATTGCAACCGAACACTAGCACCAGTTGTGCCTCTAGCGTGCATTATAATGACTCTGTTGTTCCAAACACTTTTGTTCACGTACCCCAAACACTAAAATTTTTCACACCTTTATAGGTGAAAATGGCCTGTCCCATAACTAACACCTTTAAAGGTGAAGCGATATACCTCGGAAAAAATGTGTAAATCTCACAACCTTAAATTATTGTGTGATTTTTCTAACAAATTTACTAAAAGGTGCGATACTGCAATACATCTTTTTCTAAAAGTTTAAAACCACAATACACCTTCTCGTAAAGGTGTAATGACCGCAGTCCACTTTCTGTTAGGTTGTACAATGTGGCCCGGGTCCCAATAAAATGACTAAACAAATAACCTACGCTTACGAGTCCCCAAAGCAGCACGGCAATACCTCGCCAGTGTCGTGGCAATGCGCGCCGAAGCCCGGCTCCAATATCGGCTGAATGTGCAGTTTTGCACCGCGTGCCGACATGTGGCAGTTATTGGTGTACCGCTAGTATCGGCAGAATATCGCTCGAGTACTCCCCAGTTCGGACTGTCGGCCAGGTATCGGTCAGATGTCGCATATGCATCTGCTCTGTATCTGCCGGATGTCGCCTATGCAAGGGCTTTGTATCGGCGATATCGGCAGTATTGGCTTCTTAAGCTTACATGGCGCACCTCGCACGCGTAGATGAACAAACGAAATTGTTTTCAAGTTCTCATAGACGTTTAGTAACCTACTATCTTGCCACAGAGCTTGTTCTCGTCACATTTACAAACGTGATTACTTTCCTGTGGAACGGAAAGAAAATTATTAAGTAGAATTACACTGTTTTTATGACAAGCAAAATTCATTAATCCTAGACGAAGAACCATAGACATTAGAGTTATGGTAGATCGTTCCGATGACTCCAACAACGGTAATCGATACTCCGCCACCGTCTTTGCGCCTACATTGTATCGTTATCGGGGTTATCGAAGGTATCGCAACCATACACTAAAACACTTTATTGAGACGGAAGTAGGATTAATACTCCCAGAAGCATACTTGCCGTGTACTTTCCATTAAACAGCGATATAACCTAACCCGTGATAGATGCATATTCCAACTGGGGCATTACAGAGCAGCGCAAACACAAAGTCGAGAAATAAGGTCTCCCACAATGAACAAAGGTCTCGCTGACGCCGATGAGCCGTACTTTGCCGAAGCGCGTCCAACAACCAGCACAATATTTCTATGGACTCCGACGAAAAATATCGGCCATTACCGAAAAGTCGGCATGGAAATATTCCGGTCGTTCACTACGAAAACACCACGGCCGCGACTGCAACGCACGGAAAGCCGGACTACTAGGGTGTTCTTGTAGATAGTTTTTATCGTCCCGAAACGCTCTGCGCAACCCGCTACGATACCCGGAACTCTGCATTCAAGGCCATCAACACGCAGGCGCAGTAGCGGTTCCTTCATTGCTGAGGGCTTCGCGGTGGGGAAACGCGTTCTATGAAAACTCACTATTGAATAGCGCATTTCGGAAACCGCGGAACCACGTGGCACTCTATCCATCACCACCACTTGGAAAAAGGAAACCGACTATGGCCCCAGCAAGCCCATCAGCGCGTCAGAGTGAGTCACGTGACGAATTTTCGTCCGAGCGTTTTGTCCTACGGAGAGCGGTCATGTGTTTTCTTATACACACCACTGATTTTCTAGAGGCAGTTGTTGCGCTTGCTCACAGCCGCACGTAAACACAAAAGAAGGCAGGGCGACAAGCCTTCTCGAGCTTACAATAGGCAGATTCCGTTTTGCTTTTTTTTCTACCTCGGTTTAGAGCTGGATGAGAAATCCCAATATGTTGGCAACATAGCCTATTCAAAAAACGACACTCCCCACCATCAACAAAAAACGGAGGTGGGTACGTTATGCCAGGATGGCGTCCGCGCTACCCAGTCCATACTTCACAGATATTGGCTGGATCAATAACGGCATCGGGAAAATCTTACCGATTTGACGCTAATATCGGCGCAATACTGTGTGCTGCCGTGGGATCCATACCTGTTTTCGTGCAGAAGGGATGTCCAATATGTGACGATCTTCTCCAGGTGAGATGCGCCAGTGGCAGTGACGACCGAGAGGAGCCGGCTGTGTGAACGACGTTTTGCGCTGAGGAGTGCGGTTTGATGCGCATATTTGCCAACATAACGCCGCCGTGAAAGTTTTGAGGGGTGCTGAAGGTTTAATTTCTATGATCGTTGAACCTTAAGCACAGCCGAGGAACGCTATTAAATGTGATATAGCCCTAATATATGCGTATCAATCTGATACGACCATGACAAACTTTGGCTAACACGATAAAAAGAGAGAAATCAGAAATCAAGGGTATATTCGATAGTGTTGCCATTACACCTTCTTTACACGGTCTGCGTGAAAGGTGTAATAAAGAAGACCTACACCATTTTCACACGATTTTTTTACCTGCAGGGTGTAGAAAAGGTGTAGGAAGGGTGTAAATGACCCATATACCCTTGTTAGACCTATAAATACTAAACAAGCGTGTAAAATGATGTAAGAAGGGTGCAATAATTGCGTTTTTTTGGAAATACCCCTTTTTTCACGAATATAGGTGTGAAAATATTTAGTGTTCACGGTGCGTTAACGCGACGCTGATGCCCAAAGACTTCGTCGTGATGTGGCGCAGCTACCGGTATGACTGTGGATTAACACAAGACTGCTCAATTTTCGGCATATCGGTAGTTTAGCCCATTGTTGCAGTTAATGAAACTGCTCAGATTGCGAGCTGAAGGCCTACTTCTCCTGAGAAGTTCGTGAAAACATTAGGCGCAGGAGAAAATCAGCCATCTGCGTTAGGTCTTTTGGAGCCCTTTTTCTTCACGTTACGCCCATCGAAATGCACGGCAAAAGAGACCAAGCACGCACCTTATCTCGCCACTCCGCCATCTCCTTACGCGTGATAAAGTCCGTCTGCTATGGGCTATGTTCGAAATCTTACCCGAGTAACCTGTCTTCTTCGTCAGAGGGTCATGCCACGTGACATCGCGAGTAAGCGATCCGCGACTCGGTTTTGGAACGGCCGGGATAATCACCTGGATACTACGCTGATTGGCTTCATCTCGGGCTACGGCAAAAAGAAAACATGGCGGCGATGGCAAAAAATAGCAGACGATCTCTTTCGATTATGGGGAAACCAGATAGAAACGATAATGTTAACCGGTTGGAAGGTTTTCTTTGACAGTGATGACGCGGTTTTTTTTTTAGATGGCTCCACCAGCTCCTTTTGCTGACCTTCCTTTTGGGCTGTACATTGATTTAAAAATTACTTATTCCTTTCAGTTAGACATCACCATTTTTGTTTTGATTAATCTGCGCGATCGCTGTAAGTGTAGTCCAGGTGCCATAAACAGCCTCAACTCATCGTAATTAGCACCGATTACGTTTTGCGTATATTGCTTTTACACGGTGTAGTGGTAGAGCGCATGGGGCTTTCTCAACAGTGTTATGTAACTTACGTTCGCTTTGACGCGAATATGATTATAAAATCACAGATAGCACTTCGAAACCGCTATAGACAATTTATTAGGGAGGAAATCCGGTAGAGTTGTTGACTAACCGTATACATAAAATCTTCGATGCCTTCACTACTTTACAAGCGTTATCCTTTCATTACACACACACAGGGAAACAAAAACTCCTAAAAATGGCCACATAATCTACAGCGTTCGAACATTTTCGTCCTTTTACGTAAGAATAAGGAGTTCCCTCCAACGCCGAGGACGAGGATGCGGAGAAGCTCCTGTTTACGCTCGCACTCTGACAATAACAAGTATACCTTCCCGAGGGAAGGTACACGGTCTGGATGTGGTGCAATCAATTCCTGCATTGAAAACAGAAAATTGCAATAGCCACACATAAATGGCTGCACCTCATTCTTTGTTATTTCGAACGTCTGCCGCCAAAGCCAACCGAGCAAACGAGCTTTGACGGCTGTCGGCGCAGGAAGCAGAGGACGAACAGATCACGTGACGTATTTACTCGATTTGATCCGGCGTTACCCCCGATCGAGGAGGGAAGCGTCGGTAATTACTCCGGAGTAAACAACCCGCTTCTGGAACGTGAGTTTTGACGTCAACGAGTAAGCACGAGTAAGTCTTGAAACGCCAAGTTACGAAACCTTTATTTCGGAGTCGGATCGAGTAAATTCTGGAACACAGCCATGGTCAGCGTCACCGTGGTAAAGAGGCGTCTTCTGTATAGAGGAACAGCGAACGAAGCGTCTGAAGCCAGTAACCGGAGACGCTATCTTCCGTCTGTCGTCTGCTGACGTCAACGCGTCAACGCTAGCCAAAGTCGGACGCGCCATTGTAGAGGTCGACGCCGAGAGCGAAATGCGGTCGCCCGGCGAACCCTTGTCGGTTCCGACGAGGCTTGATGCACGCTTGGGCATGAGGTTATATTAAAGTTTCGTCGAGCGAAGTGATGGGTGATCGCGAGCATAGCGGTCGACTTGAGCCTAGCTTGAAGCCCAAGCGAGCGTTGCCGCTTTGATAGCAGACGGCATTCGGAAAATGGCGTGTTTGTGGCTGGCTTCAGACGCCGCGTTTGTCTATACCCCGAGCAAGTCTCTACGCTGAGCAAGTGTTTCAAAATGCCTATCTGGCGCATCGAAACGCAAGCAGGGCACAGCAATCAAAGGGAAACATAGAAAACGAGCTGGGAGCGAGCGATGACGAGGCAGCCATTCGCGCTCCGTCATTAGTTGGGGTCGGGAGAAAACAAAATCACGTGTGCTCGTTCGGGAGGGTAACTTTAGTGTGCGGAGGGAGACGTTGGTGGGGTGACATCAAGTGCGTACTTTGGGCTTTCCACCGTGCTTTTCATTGGGCGGAACGTGAAGAAGAAACATTTCAAGATGAAGATTGGACGTGGGCGACTGATTTTTTCTAGCACCTTATATTTTGACAAACCTTAAATGAAAATCATGAATTTTGGGCCCTCCCATGCCTGATATCTTTGCCCTGGAACATGGGGTTGAAGTATCTAACTACTAAACTCCTTATATCAGTGTTCGTGCTTGTGCGTTTCCCACATTCTGTCTCTCCTCACCGTTCAAAACTTTTCTTCTCATCATTTCAATATTTTTGTCATTCTTTTCTCTTCACAAGGTAGGAAACCAGCGTTTCGGCGCATGTTAACATCCTTATTTTTTTATGTTACATTTCGGAAGAATCGGATTTCTGAGCATGTACACGAGAAGCAGAATGAGTTGTGCCAATATGTTTGGTTTTTGTCTTGCAGTTTATGCTTCTGAAATCCTCAAAATGTTAAGGTATAACCAAACATGATATTAGTTTGCCAGAATTTGAGTATTCTGACACTAAACTAGAGCCCTGCACTGGCCCAGGTCAGCTGAAAGGCCTGAGTCCCGCCCGGCCTGCGGGCCGGGTTCAGGCCGGGTAGCAGGCTTTACTCAGGCCCGAACCGGGCTCGGGCTTAAACAAAATATTTTTTCGGGCCGTGCCGGCATGGGCTGGGTTGGGCCGTGACTGGGCGGTCGTGTGCCACAAATTCGAAACTGTTGATAGCAAAAAGTGTGCCCCTTGATCTTTTAGGTTCAGTGTGAACAGGCAAGCAAAGTGCAAAATCACTACGGCGCCGTACAAAAAAAAGCATTTTGCATTTGGAAAACTTTGAAGTGTGTAAGAGAAAACGTATGGACTCCACCAGCATTGTGGGAGATTGCGCGCTTTATGCTTAGACAGTTTTTAGGTAAAAGCCTGCAAACTTTTCCGGGCTCATGTTTATAATCTGTCAGGCTCGGGCCGGGCTCAGGCTCAAATTTAATAAAAAATGTCGGGCTCCTGCTGGGCCTGGGCCGTATCTCTACCGGTCTAGTTTGGGCCGGGCCAAGAAATTAAATATTCTGTCGGGCTCGGGCCGGGCCCGGGCAGTGCATCTAACGGGCCGGATCAGTCTGGGCCTAAGAATTCCTGCCCGTACAGTGGTCTACACCAAACTGCCAAACAAGTACCAGAGTCAGGCTTTACTACTTCGTTTTCGATTGTCGCCTAGCTCCTTTGGGCCAGTGTTCCCAAAGAAATGCCAGATATAGGCACGACATCTCGCTTTTCTCATTTCATCTTTCAACTTTAAGCCTACATTGTTATACTAGTGCCTGAATCAGGCTTCACTGCGGCTCCTTCGCTTGATACGCGGCATCTATGGCTCATTTCTGGCACTTTGGTGATTATGTGGCGAATCAGGGAAGAGCCTTAGGAAAGCCTAAGGAAATTACTTTGGTACTAACTGACGTCTAGGAGCAGTTCGGCCCATACAACTGCACAATTAGGGCCACGTTAGGCGTGGCCCTTGTTTAAAAAGTGACCCGCTCATTCACTTCGGTCCGTATTACTGCATTTTCTTTTTCAGGGACGCTGCCGAATAAGACGATTTTATGTACATTTGGGGCTCACGTGAAGACGTCTGCCGTGGCGCCCAAGGAAGGCCTGTGCGACCTCATTTTCTGGGACTTCTTCTACAAATCTGGAAGGGGCTCCTTTCTCAACCGCAGCTCGGTCGGGCTGCAGTGGTTTCTGGAATTTGCCCGGAACGACAGCGGAACCACCCAATTCGGAATAGGAATTGACCACGGGTACTATTTTGGCTTGACGTGCATGCCAGGGAAATTCGGGGGTCCAGGTTTCTAGCCAGCAGAGGTTTAACCCATTGTTTCTAAAAAGAATGAAAATCAGTATTAGTCCACGTTCAGACAATGTGTGGTAAATGTCTCGTCGTCAACGGAATTGCACTCCAAAAGACCAAGAAACTATTTTTTTAATGTGAAACGTTCTTTGGATAGGTTCTTCGTATTTCGTGAAGCCAAATTTCATGAAGCCATGACCTGTGACATCCCATAATGCAACGTGCGCAGTGTTTCTTTATGGGTCATGTCAAACCTGCACACCAATTCAGTTTTAAGTTTCTCGAAATGCTGGCGTGTAAAATGTATAAAGGCTCAGCTCTCTTTTTTAGATCAAGCAATAAACGGGTAAAGGGACAACGAAAAAAGTCCATGGGCGTTAACTTTCCCAACTGGCAGTCAGATAAAGCTATCAGGTTTCACCTGCTTGAGACACTCATCCGGCGCTGAGTATTCCTACGAGAGATAAATCCCAGGGGTTTCTCTTCGGCATACGCATCATGCTACAAAAGCGCCAGGCTCTTACGATGCGGCGTGTTGACCTAGCTCCGCCGCGGAGGAATAAAATGATGCTGTGAGGATGCAACACATTTCGGTTTGGCGGCGGATAAGTTTGTTCTTCCCGAGAGTTGGTCGTTAAACGCTTTGGCGTCGAGTGTGGAAAACGCTAAATTGGTCTGCGTTGGTGTAAAGGCTGGAAACCGCTGAACATGACTGCAAACGCTGATATTCTTTCCTCTGCGCGGAACCTGTCGGTGTAGAAAACGGTTAAAGGCCTGACCACACTAGCGGCAACGGTGCCGCCGTCCGGCATCTGGCCTCGGTTTTATGGGCGTTATAGTCACGTGACGGCACTGACTTCCGCGTTCGCGAGGTTGCGCACGAGCCTTCGCTGGATTTCCCGCTCTTTGGTCGTCTGCTCTTATGTTACATCCCTCTGTTTCGGCTCTCATCTTCCGCATATATTAGCATGCAAACCGCACTCGCTGCCTACATAATAGGTGTCTATGACGACCTGGTTAATCGTTGCCTGCTCGCTGATCTTGCGACTTCGCCGCGCTCTGAAAGAAAGGAGGCGCAGTTTTTGGGTCCGACCGAGTTGGTGCTACCGTAACACCGTGGGACAGGTCTGTGCTTTGCTGCCCCGGCTGCACGCCAGAGATGAAAGCTACTTTCGAGAGTGTCGTCGAATCAACATGACAAGTGTCACAAGGCAGGCGACATGCGACAAGTGCATGGAGAAACTCACCTGTTATCCCGAATTTATCTCCAATAATTTCCCAGCAGTTGTTCTGAGCGTCTTTATCTAGGTAGTCTGGCTGCATCTTAATATTCATAAAAAGAAAAACAGTCGCATTGTTCCGAGCAACAGCTCCGTTAGAAAAGGCAGTGTGGGAAGTAGGGATAGCAAACGATACGAAACAACTCTACGCTTCATTGCAACCCGAAAGACGCGCGGAGAAGCGACTTGCGGTTTGTCATGGCATCACAACGTCACTATCTACGCCGCCTCCCATTGGCTTCTTTCTTTTTTGGCTAGAAACGTCGAGCCCTCAACCATTCACGGGCAGGTTGCCTTGGCTGCGGCGAGCGGTGATCTGCTGAGGGCGGAAACTAGTTTTGGCCGTCAGCCCGCGGCGGCCAGCGCCGCTCGGCAAGCCTCCGCGACGCTAGTAACGTCGGGCTTTTTCTCAAGTGCTCGTGAAACGTTTAAGACCAACAATCTCACTATTGGGGCCGTCACTGCCGTTTAACCTGATTAGTAAACTATTCGCGTCGTGCATAAATAATGCACGAGCATATTTTGTAGTGTCAAATCAATCTGTAAATTTTAATTAGTATCCGTTGTTTGAGCCCCAACCGTCTTTCTGAGTGTCAAAAAAGCGCATAAATACAAAAGATATATCTATTTTACTTAAATGTCTTACACCAGGTGTTTTAGTGAAAGTTTTCAAACATCACTAAAAATAGGGTGATTGAGCAAAAAAGAAACTCGTTTCGCAATAATCTTACAACCGCGATGGACGTAAAATATTGCAAAACAGCCTAATTAGCTATACATGTTCTATTTAAAATTTTTATTTGTAAAAATAAACATCTGGTTTTATAAATTGAGTTGCGAAGCATCATCGAATAAACCTAAATCAACTCATTTTAGAAATATACAAGGCAAGGGCAACGTTTTATAGCGGTCCACAAACAAAATTCCTTTGGACGCGTTTTTAGGTCTCCACTTCGTACAGAGCGTATGTTTGCGGCCGCAGTCCTGCTCCCTGATGGCCGAGGCGCCAAACCACAGCCTCGCCTCACTCGTAAGATGGAGAGAAGTATGGCGCACGTGCGTTGCACGTCTCGGCCACTGGGGGTCACGACTGCGGAAGTAAAGATACGCTCCAATAGAAAACCGAATCACAGAAACCCGTCCAAATAAAGCGTTTCTTTTTTTTCGGAACGTTGTAAAATGTTACATCTGGCTTACTACATCTTTATAAAACAAGTTGATTTATTGGTTTTCGATTATGCTTATTGATATTCTTTTGAAAACCATGTTTATTTGCACTAATTAATTCACATTATTACAAAGAATTTAATTATTTATTAATTTTTATGTGTTTCTTCTTTTCGTTCTTTTACGTCCACAAGAAAAGAGTTCGATTTTTTTTTCCTCTCAACCATCAGTTTATAAGACATTTTTGAAATCCTTCGTTCAAACATCCGGTATCTGGCGAGGGGATTGATTTCTTTAGATACATTTTAAACGAGTGCACGGGTTGCTTTGCCTGAGGCTAGTTCTGCGGATATACTGCAGATATTACCGCCTTCATTCGACGGTGTATATTTCAAGGACCTTCATCCGCATATTTTGTTAACTGAGAATGGTGCTCTTGAAGTGGCAATTGAATCGAGTAATATTGAACCAGAGTTCATGCATATATATAATTTCTCCCAGCAATGCCCAGGAAGCATTCGACGACCTTAACAACGCCGTTGGTATGAGCACATTTAGTGACTTTTGGAAATGGAACATCCGGCATTACGGACTACTCAAGTTCCAAGTGCACGACGATTTCGTAACCAACAGGAGTACCGTCCTGGGCTACGATAAACTTTTGAAGGTAACACACAGCCTGCCTCATTTGTGGGAAAACGCCAGTCAATAGATCACTCGTTTTCGGATCTGAAATGTAACAAATAATAGCAATGTAATATAAATGCGTGTTTTTTGGTTTAAGGTTACCTTGACAAATGCTCGGTTCTAGCTGCTGAAAATGACTCAGAAATTATATCCGTATCGCGAAGCCGGATATATTTTCACATTGAAATTGTGTCATATTAGGAAAATATGAGAATAGCGCCTTTCGAAAATTCGCAGTGCCTCTGAGCGCCTCTTTGACACAGTACCGCCATCCTATGTATGGTCTTTGAAGGGGTAGATTAACAAATAAACAGAGCGAATCATGTTTTATTAATATTTTGGATTTCAGCACGCCAAAAAAGCGGTTTGATAACAAAGCAGGGTACCTATCGTCTTTGTGATCTGCTCACTTTGTTTTCTTTGAGTCTTGAAGTCGCAGTGATCAGAGACATTAAAATGAGCCACTTCCAGGATGTACGGAGCCTGCGAGCTTACCCGCGAGTGCCTCGGAACGGCCGCAGAATTCTCTCCGCCATGAGCTCCAATGTGCTGTTGTCGAAAGGCATTGTTGGATTTCCAGGAAAGGTCTATACTCCGCGACAACGTTGTTTGGCATTGCCGCGGGGAGGAGGAGAGCCCTCGCACAGCTTTAATCAGCGCTCAAAATGGGAGAGGGAACGCGTGCCTGTGCCTTCCACTGCAGTGCTAAAAAATGTTGTCGCGGAGTATAGTGGCAACAGGCACCCAGCAAAAAGAGTTTCCGTTCATCCTTTCCAAGTTTAGCCAGACGCTAACTATACATCTACAATAGAAATAGCGGTGGCTTTCATTTTGAAGCACACCATCAAATTTTCGTTTGGAAGCGGTCATGACGGCACTGGTAGGAATCTCAACAGGGCGCCACCGAAACATATTCTCAGTAATGTGAAAGACGATGCTGCCGTTCGAATTTAAGCGCACTCAATGCCTTCCTTTACACCCTTTGGCTTCGGCCCTAAGTTAAGGAAATTATTTAGGCTGCCTTCAGTGGCAAGTATTCGTTCTGTTATTGAGAGGCTTTGTTAACCGGTTTTTGTCGTTCCCGGTGCAGTGATGGTCTTCCAAAACTACGCGAGGTTTTGAGGTTGGAGCGGTCAAGCGTCACCTAAAAACGACTATATGTCTTTGTTAAATGCAAGCACTTCTTCCCTCTGCCGTCCTTGGAAAGCTAACACAAGGAAAACGTCACTGAGCCGTCTGCGCTCTCTTTTATATCCGTATAAACACCACAATGCAACTATGACAGCGCTAATTGCAAGCCCCCAAGTAAACACAAACAACCTGTTAGCTCATTGCTAAAGTGCTTAATACTATCACGATCAGTATGAATGTGAGCACCGCTCTGTGTCGCCCGCGGAAATATCAGTTTCCCCTGCCCACTGCTCCGTGAATTATAATTTAAGACGCTTGGCGGACGAGACATACACCCGTATTCACCAGGCGCAAGTAACCCCTTTTCATCATTGACTAGCGACGTCATCGACTGAAATTATCACGCGGCGAGTGATAGTCCCCGCCGAGTGAGCGCTTGGTATTCACCGGTCATGTTTAGGGCCTAGTCGCCCCGCGCGACTAAGAAGTGGACTAACTATTCTTAGTCATGGAGTAGGGCAAGTGTAGCACACTCTCAGAAAAAAGAGTGTATTATTACACCCTTTGTCCCATATCATACACCCCAAAACTTCAATTTAACGTAAGGCGCCCTATAGTCAAACAGGCGGCCTAAAATTTTACGAGGGCCTTGGTAGCCGTGTGGTACAACTTATTAAAATTGCTATTGTACGTGTTACTGACTACGAAAAAAATAATCGGGTTTTTTTTGGCCCTTGCGCAAAAACTCGATGTTTTCTTTGTGCGGCCTTCGATGCATTCTTTAGCTATTTAAAAAGTTACATCGCACCGTTATCAAGCCCCTCGTAAAATTTGGGGCCGGCTGTTCGACTATAGGGCTCTGTACGTCGAAATGAAATTTCGGGGTGAATTGTATGGGACAAAAGGGTGTAAGGTGACACCCTTTGTTTTAGAGTCCGTAAATGCGTTTTATTCGTCGTACAGCGCCCTGCTGAGATCTCTTTAGCGCTATTTCTGACCGTTGAAGTTGGAATTTGCACATTATTTGCTCCTCCAATTTGATCTAGATGTGTTCCCTAGCGTTCTGAGACAGTAAGTGCTTCGTTAGCGCTGGCGGTCAGCGGTGATACTAGTCGACAATGGCGATGAGCCGCTAGTCACTCGCTAAACACCTGCAGGTGTTTAGCGAATGACACCCCTAGTTCAACGGTCAGAAATACCGCTAAAGAGATCTCAGCAGGGCGCTGTACGACGAGTCAAACGCATTTACGGGGCTTCCATATTTGTTTATGTCGCTGGCAATGCGGCTTCCGTGCTTCTCCCTTGTGTTTTTTTTTAATTTTCTGTGTAAATCTTTGTTTCGGACAGTTAGTCTTTCATTGTAACTTTTTTTTCTTTCTGATAAGCATTTAAATATTAGTTTTTTATCCGATAAAATACCCAGTTACGCAGCGGCGTTTAAAGGGGTGCGGAAACAAAATTCCAGCACTCATTTTTTTTAGCTTTAATGTGTTGCATGTTGCAGCATAACCTCAAAAATACCAGTCTTTCGGTTGAAAGGTACAAGAAAACTAATTTTAAAGCTAATTAAACGTTATTTCAATGTGCAGCTGGTGGATTTACACGAAGCCTATTTGGGAGCTAATCTAGCAACTTTGGGGAACTTGCTACGTAGTCATGACGTAGCAAGTTCCATCAGAACAACGCAGCTCTTTTTAGTTCAGCATTTTCCTTCATAGCTTTCCTCCTCAACCAACAAATCGCGCATTGTACCAAACAGTTCAAGAAGACGGTCCCTCATTTGTGCACCCGGACACAGCCTTAGAAGATTAGCCCGTCGCTCAAAATTTGGACAAAAGTTGCTTTTCTCACCTCGTTCAACCATAAGCTGGCAGTGCTGTGGAAGCTACGTGCTCCTTGGGCGAGCCACACGCTCGTCGCCCCACGGGTACTTCGAACGGCTCAGTTGTAACGCGTTGACGCTACTGAAACCACCACAACGCTGACAACGCCACCAACGACAAAGCTCATAACCACGCAAGCCTTGCTACGTCACGAATGCGGGGAATCTTTTTGTTTCTGATTTTGATTACGCCGGATATTCCATAACGTATCGCGCTGTCCGTTCGCTTCTCTTCGAGCGCTTGCTCGAGTGCACCGTTTGGAATGAAAAATATAGCCAGTCGTTAAAAAATTCATACGTGCCCTTATCATTTATGGTTAGTATCCCTCATGCTGGACTCATTTCCGAACTAAATTTGAATAGTTCAATTTGCGTTTCTATGCTTCTTTAAAGGGCAACTCCGGTCCATACTTTCGATTTTGGGATTATGACTGTTTTTAGTGCAGCCAGCGTCCCTGAATTGCAAGGTGTAATTTTTTTCTCGTTATCGTGCGTAGTTTTAAAGATATCGACGCCTCAAAGTTCTGTTTGGGGCGTGGCCGACAAAACCGGAACTAGCCGCTCGAGGCCCCGGCAACACTGGAAATCGTGGACGTGACGTCAGGGTCGTTCTCGTTCAACGAGTACGCAGGCCAAGCGGCACCTACCTCTGTTGCGCTAGCCGTCTAAAGATAGAAGGTAAGCTGATTTTGTTTTAATTCTGTATACGTGGTAGTCATCCAGCATATGTAGCAAGAGTTAGTGCGTAAACCCAAAAGCTAGCGACTGGAAAACCCGTCAACTCGTTTGGTGCCGCACTCGGCGGCCGCCGCTGTGCGTGCACTATGCCGTACTCGTCGCTTGTATACCCAAAAGCTAGCGACTGGAAAACGAGTGAACTCGTTCGGTGCCGTACTCGCGGCTGTCGCTCTGTGTGCTGTCCCCCGTACTCGTCGCTAGGCCTAAATTGTCATTGGGGCTCCGTGGATGGAGCGGCGTTGCTCCACCACCGCGCTGCCAGTGACGTACAGTACTGGGGCCCTCTCGCTTTCGCGCTGCGGGTCATTCCCAGACACGAAGCTTTGAGGCTCTCCGGCGCGGGCCGCAGCGCCCGAACAGACGTGTGCTGGGCTGTACACGTCTGTTTTTTGTTCTTTTTCCCTCCAGGCGCGTAAAAGCCGAATTTGTAATCTGCGACACTAATTTACAACATAAGCCGCAAGCAACCAACACCCGTAGGTTTTCGTTCGTAACTCTCCGGCGAAAAATGATCGGAGCAGGGCTTCGATCTGGGGGTTGGCGTCCAAGGCTTTCCAAAGTCCACTCGTCGAACTGCGTTCACCCACACCTTCTCCAATTTCCGATCCGTCGGAAACTTGTGAACACCTCCGGGTTTCGCAGCGGGTTGTTTGAGCAGCCCAGAGCGCTACAAGTTGTACTCGGCATCTTCCAAAGAACAGCTGGGCAGTCTTGGGCGCACCGAGTTGCTCGCTAAAACGAGTCTTGAAGTCCTCACAAGCAAATAAACAAAGGGCTATACCGAAGCTACACGGGCTACAGATAAAAGCAACGACAAAACACGCAATCACAAGCCGAAGTAGCGGTGGTAGCGGCACAAAGAAGCGCGAAGCGCGCTACGGGTGCGCCCGTCCGAACCGGAGGAAAAAAGAGAACGATAGTGACGTCACCGCC